>JAIEZT010001328.1:20849344-20961844 GCA_019594935.1 Periophthalmus modestus | reverse complement strand
CAATTAAAACTCACTTTTTCAGTACAAAATAACCTGAGGCCCAATCACATAATACATGTATTATATGATTATGTGGCCATAGGCTCTGTCCCTGTGGTTAAGAATCACTCAATGAGAAGAAGGCCAATCACAGAACTTTATATTTTGTCATCAAGGTTTCTTAAGTTTTTATGAAGTCCTATATAATAATCCTTGCATTTTTTATTACTTAAAAATGTTAATGAAAAAATGTTTAAAAAGTTTTTTAAAAAGTTAAAGTACAAGGCGTACTATGCAGGAATTTCTGTAAAACTGCAATACTCAGATTGAATTCAGAATAGTATTAACACTAAACTAAACTAAACAAGAAAAGGTTAGTTTTTTATCATCAATGTTTGTCGTTTAATGAAATCCTGCATAGCATTCCTTAACTTCAATCTACTGATTTTTTTTTTTTTTTTTAAATCAACCAAGAAAGAAATCAAGAAAGAAATCAATGTGGTGGGCGCGGCTGAAGTTGGTAAATGCCGGCGCAGTGAGCCAAGCTCTGAGTCTCAGTGGCTGAGTACAGTCCTCGTCCAACTCAGAGTCTCGGTGGTGGTGCCAGTAGGACCTGAAGCCTCTGGACGTCCCAGCAGAGGTGGAGGGGCCGGGGGATCAGCCTGGGTAGGAGGAGGCGAGGCGCGGCGGAGGAGCAGGAGAAGGGCAGCGTGCTCGCTGCTGAGGAGAGGGGGTCGGGGCACGACCCTCTGGCTCCACAGCTTGAGCAGGAGAGGAGACGAGCCTCTTCCGTCTCTTCTTCCTCTTCAGGGAGACTCACGCAGCGCTCTTCATCAGTTGACCGTAGTCAGTCCAGTCCATGTCCTCAACCTCGTCAAGTGCAAGTCTGGAACCACCTACCTTTGACTCACCTTGGTCTGGACGCGTCTCAACCAGAGGGTCCCGACGGCCCCAACGGCGCCAACGGCCCCGACGGCTCCGACGGTCCCGACGGTCCACAGCCTCTGCAACAGGTTTAGAGCATGTCAGACTACTACCACAGACTCTAATGACTACTACGATTACTACTATGACTACTATTTGTTTTTGGAATAATCCCCCTCCCCCCTAAAAAAATCATAGTAATAATGATAACGATAATAATAATATGATGATAGTAGTAGTAATAATAATAATGATGATGAATAAATAAAAACCCCAATCTTGAGCTCAAGGTGACAAGATCAAGACATACATATGTTTGTATGTGTGCATGCACGCACACAAGCGTATATACACATACCCACACACGCACACACAAAAACAATGCAGAGTGTCATAAGGGGCACGTGAAGGGATAAAAAAAAAAAATAATAATACATGTATTATATTATTGGGTGGACATGGGCTCCATCCCCATGTTTAAGAATCACTCAATGAGAATACATCAGACGACCCAAGTACAAGCCTGTAACCACCTAACTCTGACTCACCTTGGTCCTCCTCGTCTGAGGAGTAGAGGTCTGGACGCAGAAGACGACGGTCCACAGCCTCTGCAACAGGTTTGACAATGTTAAACACCCTTTAAATTGTAACTAGAGCGAGTCAGACTACTACCACAGACTCTAATGACGACTACTCCTCCTCCTCACACTTAAGTAACATATCAAAGAGGCCTATGTTGTACATCTCGATGGGACAGACTTTGTAGGCATGATTAGTTATTTTGATTCTTATGTCCAAACTAACCAACAGTCCAAACTGTAGGTGCATAACTTCACTTCTGACCAGTTCAAATGGCCTATTTACTGCTACAGTTACTGTTTCACTGGTGCTTAACTCAGTATTTTTTATCTTTTGTATAAGAACAAAACCAAGATGGCAATATTAAGATTACCAATATAAAACATTTCTATTATAGAAAAAAATCCCCAATCTTGAGCTCATGGGCTCCACATGAACAAGATCAAAACATACATTTGTTTGTACGCACACTTACCAAAAACAAAAAACAAAAAAAAACAACAACAACGCATAATACATAGCTACAAAGTCATGGGCTCCGTCCCTATGTTTAAGAATCACTCAGTGAGAATACATCAGACGACCCAAGTACAAGCTTGTAACCACCTAACTCTTACTCACCTCGGTGGTCCTGGACTGGGGAGCAGAGGACTGGGGAGCAGAGGACTGGACGGGTCTCCATCAGAAGGTCTGGAAGGTCCCAACAGTCCACAGCCTCTGCAATAGGTTTGACAATGTTAAACACCTTTTAAATTGTAGCTAGAGCAAGTCAGACTACTACCACGACTACTACTGCTCCTTCTCACAGCTGCTTAAGTAACACAAGAGGCCTGTGTTGTAGATCTGGATGGGCCAGACTTTGTAGGCACGATTTGTTATTTTGAATCTTGTGTCCAAACTAACTAACAGTCCAAACTGTAGGTGCATGACATCATTTTTTGTGATTAAAATTTAAAAATACAATTAAAATAAAATAAAAGTCACTTACTCAAGTCACTTTAGGGAGATGTATATCTATATGTATATATATGTGTATATTAGAGTTTATTTTTAAGTCTATTTCTTAAATTATTTCTAGCTATTTATCTATTATCTTGTTTTATTTTTTATCTGTTTTTTTGCATGTACGATTTTCCTTCTGTTCTCTATGTGTGCGGTGCAATGCTGGAATTTCCCCACTGTGGGACTAATGAAGGCATATCTTATCTTATCTTATCTTAAAATCCCCAATCCTGAGCTCATGGTGACATCCTACACCCCCTCCCTGGGCTCCACATGAACAAGATCAAGACAGACATATTTGCCTGTAACCAACTAACTCTGGCTCACCTTCGTCGTCCTCATCTGAGGAGTAGAGGTCTGGATGATCCCGAGGGTTCCAAAGGTCCACAGCCTCTGCAACAGGTTTGACAATGTTAAACACTTTTTAAATTGAAGCTAGACCAAATCAGACTACTACCACATACTCTAATGACTACTACTACTATCCAAATCCCTACTTATGCTAAGCTAAAATCACAGAGTTTTATTTTACAACATGAAACAATCCGTTGCAATTGTAATTCATTTGTGACAAAAAAGCATAGTCCATCAAACGCCGCTGGATGCGGAAGATGCGGAGTTCTTCCTCCACAGATACACGCTCCGAGCCGGGCAGGCAGAGCAGTCCGTGCCGGGGAGAGAGCCTCGGGCTTGGAGCAGAAAAGCTGCCTCCCTGATGTGGAGCTCTTGTGTTTAAGGGCACTGGTCACACAAGACTGTTATTCAAAGATACACGCAACACTGATGGGGTATAATGCGTAACAAATGTTGTCTATGTTTGTAATGTTTTTGTTTTTTTTTCCAGATATTATATTTAATCAGTTTCAGAAATGATTATGATCTTATACTGAAATAAGTTGATGGCGCAGTGAGACAAATGAGGGAGCTCTGACTGGCACAGCGCGGGGAGTAGACCCAGTCTTTATAAGCTCCATACACCTCTAATGACCTGCTCAAATTAAAGCAAAACAACAGCGTTGCTATGGAGATAAAACATGTTCTCAGAGCATTTTTTAAAATGTCCAGTTTAAAGGCCGCGGGCGCCATTTTGTTTCACTCCAGCTCTGATGAATTTCGATGCCCACAAAATAAAGCACCTGATTTCTCATAAATGTGATGATAACTCTTCACTTCTTAGTCGTGCTGATATATTTAGACCAGTTACACCAACTTTTCATCATTATCCAAAATAAAATCATCCAATAAAAGTCTCAACGTATCAAATGTAGCTGTCAATGCTCATAAACCTGAGGACTATATAATGTTAAGAGCTTTGTAGCATGTGGACAAAACTGTTCTTAAGACATTAAGTATTTACTATGTTGTTAATATTGATCATAGTTTATCATAACTGAATGATATTTGATGGTTTTTTTTTTACCTCCGGGGGGGAGCTGCCAGAAGAGGGCGAGCGCACGGATGAAGCGGCGAGCCAGGGCGAAGAAACGAGCCATAGTAAAACTTTTTTCACTCTTGCAAAAAAAAAAGTGATAACAGAGAGTTAGAAAATGTTGCGACTGTGTTTTACAACCCGGGAAGGGCAAATAAGAGATGAATACCAAAGTCACGTACAGTTGTCCGCTGAGCGTTCAGGTGAAAGTAGGCACGGCACGTGACAGAGCGCACGCGCTTATATAGTGCGCTGGGGTTACTATGGCACCGACGCACCGCCTGACCGTGCGTCACCCCAAACGTAAACCAACTTTACATTACGCTGCATCATGCTCCTCCATTTCACTCAAACTAGCTCTGAAACTAGCTCACTATTTGAAATGACTGCCTGTAAAAATAACTTACATATAATCACTAGAAACGTGAGCTAAAAGCGAGTTATTTCATTACGCTGCTGTTGTATCGTGCTGCACATACACACTTAGGCAGTGTTGGGAATCTTACTTCAAAAATTTAATTAGTTTTATTATGAAATGTAATATGTCTACATTACTAGAAAAAGTCAGAGGCAGTAAATTTAAAACAACTCTATGTTCATAATTCACTGTGATGTTTGAAAATGTTTTAAATAAATAAAGTGTAGATTAAACATGAGGGTAGATTAGCAAACATTACCTAACAGAGCTAAATTCTTATTTAGAGTCAACAGCAACTAAAAGCATCAACACAGCAGATTTACATTCAAACAATTTTAATAATCAAATTGTTTTAAACGTGGTTTGAGCTCGATGTACTTTGAACATGATGCTGCTAATGACAATGCTAATATAGCTAATATCATCTTTAGCTCCACTTAAAAACATTTTTTTTCTCTATCACTGCAGAGCATTTCACTAGATGCATTGACACAGTAATCAACATAATTTCAGCACTAAATTCTTTTTTCTAATACATTTGAGTAACTCGTTTTACTTTCAACATGAAAATGTTAATGCTAAAACATGCTAGCTAACATTAGCACACTTACCTCGAGGTTGTAGGATAGACTTGCGGATCACAAGTTTTACTATTTTAATTCTTACTTAGTTGACAGTAGGTGCATATAAAAACGTGTTAACGCTGGTAATTTTTAGTATAGCACATAGTATGCTCTTTGTACACCTTACATATGATAGCTTTCTAACTTCTATGTGGAACATTTTATGAATACAGCTAACATAAACCACAGAAACCAAGTCAAATTCATGTAAAAATCGTTATCAGTCACATTTGTCATAAAAGTTTTAATATTACTCACCTGATATTACATATAAAATCATCTTGTCCTTTGAAAAATGATACACACTTCCGGGTAGTGTGTGTGAGAGTCAATTCCAGGACCCGGCCACAGGGTCCCTAGTGAGTAAAAAAAATCTCACACACGGACCCATACTTTGCCACCTTGTGGGCCAAGCGAAAAAACAGCACTAGGACTATCAGGGGAGGCCTCTGAGCACCATATTAATGTAAACGGTGTGGGGCCCTGAATTTTGGGCCCCGCGAAGGTGATGGGCCCCTCATTGTTGGTGGGCTCCTTACGACCGGGCCTCATGTAGTGAGAAATGCTAGTACACATACACACACACACACACACACACACACACACACACACACACACACACACACACACACACACACAATATATAGATATCACACATATATTATACATATAACATATATATACATATATATATATATATATATATATATATATATATATATATATATATCTCACTCCTATATATAAGTTATATATATCTTCATTATATTGTATATATATATCTCACTCCTCCACTCCCATTTGAAAGACTATAAAACTGCATCCTCTAGTCGTAAGATTCTGGAAAGAAATCCTTCTTCAGTCCACATATCATTATATCGACTGAATCGGTATTTCCTATCCCTGCTCTCACTGCACAAGGTTGGCGGTTCAAATCCCGCTCTCTACATAAACATCATTGGTTGAGTGCTTAGATCCACTGACTTGAAGGTTGGCGGTGCAATTCCAGCCCTCACAGATGAATGCTGTCGTTGTGTCCTTGGGCAAGACACTTAACCCACCTACCCCAGCCCTTGGGACAACGGGTGGAAATTAGCCTCTGGCTATAATCCGGCGTGTTTACGTTCATGTCTGTCATGTCTGTTCATCAACATGCACTGTCCCAACCAAATAATAATAAAAATAATAAAATAAAAAAAATAACACACCATGTGAATTGATTCTACCACCACTGAGTGGCCTAGTCTAGTCTAGTCTAGTCAATAGCTAAACACCAGGCTCAGGAGAGAGAGCCCGGAGCCTAAGTATCTGTGAAAAATAAAAAAGAGACATGTCCATTATTGTTTTTAACCTTCTTTTCTAGTGTGTGCTTTTCTTGTGTCTGCAGGTCCAGATGGCGGCTGCTGAGGGACAACTGTGTGAAACACAGTGTGACTAGTGGCACCCTAAAGCATTTTACGCAGATTTAATGTCACAACCAAGAAGGTTTATATTGAAAATGTCAACTGCTGTTGGTAACTAGTCAATGTAAACTGTCATATTGCATGCATGCTAGGATGGAGTTTGAAGTTTTAAGGACTCTCCACCATTACAAAGTAGCAAGCTACCACTGTATCTTATCAGCATTAACTAGAAACATGCACCTACAGCATCAATATCACAAATAGCAGCACCAGTCATGCCACATCCCCCTTACCCACATGGACCTACACATTTGCCAGCACAACTGCTGCTGCCTTTTCATTTGTCCTTACTTTGTGTGGTCAGCAAGCAAATCTGTGGATCATCTTAGAGAGCGAATGAGCTCCACTGGTAACCTTAAAATGCACTGAGAAAAATGCAAGGCAACAATGTCAGTGCCCTGTGCATGTTTACAGAATTGAGAAGTGACATCTACAAAGCAGATGGATGTTGGCACCTTCCTAAAACGGCAGCAGGTAGAACAGTCAGGATCTTCAATACCGAGAAAACCACTCTGCTGAGAGCCACACTCCTACTGAGTGCCCCCATCCACACAGACATGATTCCAGTCAGGATGCTCTCCGTGGAGACACATGCAGACATGTTCAGGTCCCCCAGTCTCCTTAGGTGGTACTGGTGCTGACAGCCTTTCTTCAAGAAGGAGCCGTCTGATGTCCAGCCCCTGGGATATGTGCCCTCTCCGAGGTTTGCTACAGTCTCTTGTCCTTTGGTCACTACCCAAAGTTTATGACCATAGGGGGACACAATGTGTTCTTCAGCAGCCAAATCTCTTCTTAAATGAACAAGCATTTACATAAAATCTATAAGTATTTACTAAGAAATTCCCTCTAAATTTCCATATACGACAAATATGGACTTGGTATTAGGACATGTGATAGAGAGGGAGAGAGTGAACGAGGAAGTCAGGTGGAGTGCATTTACATACTGCTGTTTTCCAGCTTCAGCTGTGATAAAAAATGTCCAAACACACATAAGCACACTCAGAGAGGGCATATTTAAGTCATCAGCTTATTGAAATAAGTGAGCACTTTCATCGGGTTTATTGAATGTGATAAATAGCAAGGGAGGGGGTTGGGGGTGCACTCAAGTGTGCTTGTCATGGAGGTGTGGGGGTGTTGAGCCCAGTGTGGTGATCAGACACAGGGCTATAATAGGGGCCCAGATGGGGAGCACAGAGGCTGCAGCCAAATAGATCACTTACTCTGTAAGTGAAATATTTAATAAATAAGATATTTATAAGAATGAATTTAAGAAAATATATAATTTACAGTCATGGAGGAATTTGAATTTTTCATTGCATTGTCAGAGTATTAATTTTCTAAAACACCTGGATTTTTGCTCTTGTGAGTGTTCCTGTCTGTAGGATTTGTTCTTCCAGGAAAACATTTCGTGAATGCTGAAAATGTTTGTAAGAAATCCTTAAGTTAGTTCATAAGAACGCTTTATTTTTGAGGCCCATAGACCCACCCATGGAGCCTTGTCAACCTCAGTGACTTCAGCTTGAGTGATGGGTTAATCTGCCTCAGTCCTGTCAACAGGACAGAACATTAGACTAACTGAAAACTCTATAATTGATACTTTGCAGATGATGTCATCATCATTCCCTGGGAGTGTGGTGCTAACTGAGGCTTTGTTTGAAGCTCTGTTAGAGTTTTATTTTAACACAATTTGACCATAAACAACTGACCTAGATGGAACTACAACAAGTGAACTAATTCTCGTACTGTTATACAAGTCTCGCACACATAAATAATGGATACACCTGCCACCCAAGAAACTTGAACGATCATGGAAAATATGGTGACAGTTTGCACCTAGGATAGTTCAGTGAATGATAGAGATCATCCTTACTGTAAGGCAATGGCTCACAGGGCTCCTGTCAGAACTGTCAAATGAGTGGCAAAATGTTTACCCAGTTGACAGAATTCTATTTTCCTTTGCAATGGATTCTACCTGGATGATTAGTTGTTTTCACACATGTTAGTGCTGTCTCTGGATGGACCCCAGTGTGCATTAGATTTAGTTCTGTTTACTTTTGGGTCGGCCTTGTTCACATGCACTGCGCATCACTCACCCCAAACACCCACCCTGACCCCTGACCCACGTGAGAGTCCATCAGCTGATCACTTTTCTTGAGCGATATGTGACTAGTTTTTCAATATAATTTAATGGCCTAATTTAATTTATTACCAACAAACTCTTTCTCTCCTAAATATTATATGGTTTCAGTAAATCTAATACTTTTCCAAGTATCATTTAACTTAATTGTACACAACTTCATTTATGCACACAATAGCACTAAGTAAAACAGATAATATTTCCCTGAAGAATACTCTTGTTAAGATATATATATATATATATATATTTTTTTTTTTTTTTTTTTTTTTTTTTTTTTTATTAATTTCAGTCGTGTGTATTTGGAGCCAAACGAGTTTTGGTAATCAACAAAATCCTAAAGTCCTCTTATGAACTTGAATCCCTCATTGGTCCAGGCATGGTTCATTATAAAGAAGATTTCAACAGTGATCATCTGTACTTTTATAAACAAATTCACCACTATTCAAACCTTCTCTACAATACTCCTAAGAACATTCCAGACAAGCACCTAAACACTGCATCATCACTCAGGGCCAGGACAAGAGACAGAACTCCTACTAATACCACAGCTTCATGAATCAAACCAGAGTGCAGATATAAATCTTCCCTTCTCTGCCTTAACACCACATCAATGCCATAGAATTTGGGGCCAAGACAGGGACTAGGACAGTGACAGGGGCTCGGACAGAGACCAGGGCAGAGACAGGGGCTGTGACAGGGGCCGTGACAGGGGCCGTGACAGAGGTCGGGACAGGGACAGAGGCTAGAACTGGGATAGTGAGTGGGTCGAGGGCCGAAGCGAAACTGACAGGAGCAAAAGACAGGGGCTGGGACAGGGGCTGGACAGAGATGGGAGTTGAAACAGGAACCATGACTCGGACAAGGACTGTGACTGAGGCAGGAAAGTGGGCTGAGACAGGGACAGGGACCGCAGCTGATACCAGGACCATGAGGGGGGCTGTGACAGGGACCGGAGCTGAGACAGGAGCCATGACAGGGACAGAGACTAGGACAGGGACTGGAGCTGAAACAGGGACCGGGACAGGGATCATGGATCAGGCAGGGACTGCAACAGGGGCTGGGACAGTGACTGAGGCAGGGCTGAGACATGGCAGGACCAGGTCTCTCTGTGACTGATGGACCTGAGACTGTATGATGTGGCCTGGACAGATTAGTTTTGGAGATAGATGCGTTCAGCAGATGGATGGTGGTCATTAAAGAGGATGTGAGCGGGACAGAGGGTGCGGCTTCAGCAGGAAGTCCTGAAGGAGGGAACCTGGTCAGTTTTGGGAATAACGGAGTTAAACTATAACGGCGTTACTAACGGCGTAGTTTTTTCACTAACGGAGTAATCTAACTTATTACTTTTCCCAGCGCCCCAACGCCGTTACCGTTACTGACAGTAAAATGTGGCGCGTTACTATTACTTCAGTTCACTCTGCTCTTCATCAGAGTGTCTCTCAGACAAGGAGCTGCAACGCTGTTGTGTTTCTTTGGTGAAAGAGGCTCGGGGTGAGATCATAGGTTTGTTTGAGATGAGCGAGGCGGGCGCAGATAATCTCGTGAGAGCGAGGCTGACGCAGGCCGTGTCTTAATTAACCAAAGTGCCCACCCGGTATTTAATCCGGGCGGGTGCTTCGACCCGCACTTCGAACAGTACATCGAACAGTGCATTTGGCGAATTGGGACACGGCCGCAATTTTTGAGCGAGGCGAGCGCAGCAGCTCTCCACCGACTGCGGCCGCCTGCATGGACTATAAACGCTTAAAGCATGATGGGAAATGATGTCCTGTCACATGTGCATTGACAGATGATTGGGTCTGAGTTGAGTTTTGAACAGAAACGTGACGCCCTGACGCACGGTGCCTCCTCCTCCAACTTTACACAAACTACTGCCACATATTTGATATGGACATATGTTTTAAATGTGACTCAAAGTGTCCAGGCTGTTGTCAGATATGGATCATGGATGTTATAAACAAATACAATATAATTACAATCTGTTAAAGTGAAATAAATGTTAAAGGTTCACATCTGTTGTGTTTTTATTGTTTTAACAGCGTAAGTAACGGCATAGTTACTTTGCCTAGTAACTAGTTACTTCTCCCAAAAAGTAACTGAGATGGTAACTCAGTTACTTTTTGGGAGAAGTAACTTGTAACTATAACTAATTACATTTTTGAAGTAAGATGCCCAACACTGCCTGGTCATGACTCTGCTGCTCTGCACAAGTTTGATGAATGAGCAAATGGAGACATACACAACACAGAGCTCTAGAGGACCGCTTCCCAACCAAGGTTACGGGGACCACTGGGATGTGTGAGCACAAAGGAGAGAGCACTTGAAATTAGGAATGGTCCAAGGTCTCACAAGACAAAATTGCCACAAGATTTTCCATGTGTTTACATCTGGCTTGGACAAAAAAAAGTTTATAAAGAGTTCCTCCTCCTTGAGAAGCTGTAGTTTCAAAACGTAGTGGTATAATGACAACCAAAGTATAAAATAAATAAAACTTTCGTAGACTAAAATTGTTAAGTGGATTGAGCAATTTATATATTATAAATTATGTCAATACAAACAACCAACAAAAGGTTATGTGTTAGCAATTAATACCCCAGGTTAGTGTAATACTTCCTCTTTTGGACTATCCAAAACCTTAACCATTACAGATTTACACCTAATCTTAACTGGACATGAATTATAGACTACAGCAGCACATTCAAGTCATTGGGTCATCACATAGGCCTATTGATAATTTGCGGTGACATCATGCTGGGGATGTTCTACATGTATCTCTATGGTGGAATGTTCAGCACTTATTATTACACACATTAGCAAATACAGACAAAAGAGTTTGAGGATCACCCGAAGATTAAAGAAAACATTAAACAACAATTTAAACAGCACATTTTCAGGAGCCTGTAATTAATCCGAACATTCAAGGCCCAGTTTGATTTTCAACAAAAAAGGTGAGAGTGACTAACAGAAAAACTGTTGGCTAATGCTAGTGTAGCAAAATATTTTTTATGAACATTCTCAAAACTTATCAGTGATAAAATGTCTTATTTTGTTATATTTTTCATTTTGAATAACCTTGTAAAATATGTTTTCTATTTTGGTTAGGTTAATAATTTTTGGTCTGTAAAAACGTTTTTTTTGTGTGTATGTGCTAATATTAGGTTTATTTGTGTTTCTAGGGAGACAAATTTGCTGCTGTGCACTAATTTATGCCTCTGTCACTGTTTTAAAGGTTTGAATATTTTATTATGTATTTTATTTGTTAAATGATGTTGAATATTATAGTGTCAGAAGAGAGCACCCTGCATGCTGGGAGACAAAGTTCCTGCTGTGCACTAATTTATGACTAATTTATGAGTTAGTTTTAAAGGGGGTACATTAAATTGGCATGAAAAGAACCCTGTCTCCTGCCACCATTCTGTCCATGCTACACCAACTAGCTTGTGTAATTTTATGTGTGCAAGACTTGTATAACAGTACAAATCAGTTCACTTGTCGTAGTTCCAGCTAAGTTAGTTGTTTATGGTTAGACTGTGTTAAAATAAAATTCTAACAGAGCTTCAGACAAAGCATGTCAAAGCATTCCCAGGGAATGTTGATGTTGACATCAGCTGCAAAGTATCAATTATAGAGTTTTCAGTTAGCCTAATGTTAAACCAATGGAGACTTTAAGATGATAAATTGTTCAGTTAGCATTCTTTCATATAGTGATACATGTATTTAACAGTTGCTACCCAGCAGCTTATCAATTTACTTTATAATGGTTGTGGTAATGCATCTCTATGGGCTATATACGCTGTTGCTTCAAACATGGTGGAATTCCATGGTTACAGTCATTTTTGGTGTTCCTTTTCGAGCTCTATGGGGTATACATTCGGGTACAATCCCTGGTGTATGTATGTGTTTGTGCAGAGGCAGCAGTAATGCAGATGAGTGATGCAGAGATCTGGGCCAAACTCTTTTCTCTAAGTGCTCGTCTCCTGACTGCTGCCAATCTGTTCCCCGGAGACGCACACATCAGTGGATCTGCTGTGCATGGCCTGTGCACTCACAAGGGCATTATTTAGGACTTACCCAGCCATAAGGCATGCACACCAGTACAGGGAAAATACAGCCGACTCTATGTCCTTATGGGGTAATAGTCATATATTTACCAAAATAGTGTTTAGTTGGCCTAGATGGTTAAACATGAAAACAAATGTAAAAATACCAAAAAGCTGAAATATGACCAAAAAAAGATAGCCGGGGCCACTGACAGTAAGCAGACTACTCAGAGGAAGTACCCAGGGGTGTTCCCTATTCAGCACAGTGGACACGGCAAACAGCATAGCAAATGAAATGTGTAACACTAAACCTGTGAAACAGTACACTAAATCATATACATGGGGGAAAAAAATCTGTCAACTGGAGAAAAAAGTTGTGAAGACATTTCTCTTCTCATTCAAGCCGCTTCTTCGGTTCTGGTCAGATTGCTGGTGGACACTGCCATGATACTTTCACACCTCTCCTACTGCATAACCGGCTGGTCCCAAGCAAACAAAACTAATCTCAAACCACTAGAGTCCATTTACAAACATGCTCTGAAAATACTCTGATAATTTTGTTTCACTTGCTTATGTCCAATTGACCTGTATGATTCTCCACAACCTGGCTCCTCCACCACTTAAAGAATTCATCCAGTGGTCGGCAGATACGGCCTGAAGCGCAAAGGTACCACAAGTGGACAATGTAATATCCCTGAATGTAAAATGTAAAACCGCCTTTGCCCAATCCTCCTTCTCATATAGGGCTGTTAAACAATGGAATAAGCTCCCATCCGAGATACTGAGCTTAAACAGCCTCACAGCCTTCACCACAAAGGTGAAAGCATGGTTATTAGAAAACCAAACATGTATGCACATTTAGCAGAGCGGATGAACCGTTAGATTGTAAGATGCAAATGTAAGTTTTCATATGAATGTGTTACTAGCTGTGTTTTGCTTACTACTGGATACAGTTAGGGTGAGTGTGAGTGTGAATAAGTTTATATGGATATGGATGTTAATTGGATTAAGTTGCTACATGTACAGGTTTGCATTTTAAATCTTATTGTGTATACTTAAATATTAATGTTGACCCCTCCCCCTGAGGGCTACAGATGGAAATTAGCTGTAAAGCTAGAATCTGGTACAAGCATCTCTGCCATTGTGCTTAATGTAATTGTACATTGTCCTACTAAATAAATAAATAAATAAAATATCTATCTGAAGGGAAGAGCTAACTACACTGAAACAGCTGTAAACAGTTTTTGTTTACAGTTTCTCTTTGTAGGCTAAGTCTATTGAGCTATACCAGTGTTTCTCAATTATTTTCTGTTATGCCCCCCTATGAAGATGAAAAACTTTTGCGCCCCACTTCGGAGAAAATGCGGTTGCTGTTTTTGTGTGGCCCTGTGGTTTGGGACCACTGGCGTAGAGCTTATACTCACACTCTAACAGTGAGAGCGCAACTGCCACCTACTGTAGTGGATGTGCAATTACACTTTATTCTAGTACGGCAAAAGAAAAGCATGTTCCCCAGGGTCATTCGCACACACACACAAACCCCCCCCCCCCCCCCTGGCAGCGCACCCCGCGCCCCCAGGGGGCGGGCCCCACTATTTGAGAAACACTGAGCTAAGTGTGCACTGTCCATGAGACATACTTAACATATACATACAACTCTTAATAGGTGCTTCCACACCTATTAGCATCCTGACTAGTTTTTTCTGTTTTCTTTGTTTGCTTTAGGTCTGAGGATGGAGTTATAGATGGCCCAAAAATCACGTCTAAGGCCCCCATTCTTGCTGAAGGAAGGATTGTCTTTCCTAAGAAAAAATGTTTCTTCTTTAACCAATTCTTTTCTTTTCTGTACCTCACTTTCTTCAAAGGAGTGGTTAATGTCTTTGAGATGGAGATGTACAGCAGACTGGGGTACAGAGGAGCTCTCAAGACAGTGTTGGTACATTCTCTTATGGAGTGGCTGTTTAGTTTCTCCAATGTAGTTTCTCACTGCACTCTTCACAACACTGAATGGAGTAGAGCACATTACTCTGTTTGTGGCTCTGGGTTTTGTCCTTTAGGTGAACCAGTTTCTGTCTTACAGTTTTTGTAGGATTGAAATAGACCGGAAGTTCATGCCTGAAGTTTTTCAGACACAGCAGCTGTGTAAGGAATAGTTACACCTTTCCTTCTAGGATCAGATTCCCTATTGTCCTGCTTTGTAGCTCTCTTAGTTCTCTTGAAGGCCTATTTTGGATATCCACAGGCTGAGAGGGTCTTCTCCATGTGTTGCTCCTCCTTCACTTTTCCCTCTGTGTTTGTGGGCACCACTTTAGCTCTGTGTTGTAGAGAACAGATAACTCTGAGTTTGTGCTGCAGTGGATGGTGTGAATCAAACAGCAGGTATTAGTCAGTGTGCGTGGGTTTCCTAATGATTTCAACCTGGAGTCGCCGGTCCTCTCCTATAGTTACTGCACAATCTAAGAAGGCCAGTTTGTTCTCCTTGGCTTCTTTCTGTGTGAACATCAAGTTCACGTGGGAAGAGGCGTTTCGCTGGCTTGGATGAGCAGCAAAACGTCTTTACTCCTACAACTTATTTGTCCACTTGACAGATTTTACTTTTGTCTTTTACTATGGATCAGACCTGGACGAGGGGATTACACACATACATGGAGGAACCTCACCAATGTCCCTAGCCCAACCACCATAAGGAAAATGAAAGCAAAAAGATCACACCACAAAGCTACTGCTCATCGAGAAAAGTATCAGCAGCCTCCCTCCTCTCTCTGACCGCAGAGCAACTGGGGGAGGAAGGGTGAGCGAATCGGAGAGGGGAGTCACATCTTTGCCCTCCCCCCTCGAATCAGAATGAACAGAAAAGTTCCGTGTCCCAAATCGCACTATTGTCTGTGCACACTCTGGCTCCTCTCTCGTTTATTGAGAGGATAAAAACATCATGTCAGAGGCACACTTTGAGCTCATGTTCAGTGATGTTGTTGCTCCACTGATCTATCCTTTCCAGTGTCACAAGAGCAAACAAAGAGGAGCTCAAAGTTCAAACACTGGTCAGGCCTAGGGTTATTTCTTTCATAGAATGACTTGAGGCTTAGGCCAGAGATGGAACTAGATTCAGCCAGGATTTTAGGATAAGCCTGGACCTGCAGTACCCCCATATAACCTTGCTAATGTAGCTCTGTGGACAATTGGGACGTTTTGCAGCAAACTGGGTTTTTTAGCCTTTGATCCATGTTCAATCTCAGGCTATATTCTTCTGCATGGTTTTGTACACAGATGAAGACAACATAATTGACTGGTCACATGTGTCAAACTCAAGGCCCGTGGGCCAAATATGGCCCACCATGTCATTTTATGTGGCCCGTGACAAGGTAAATTAAAAGGTATGACTGTCTTAAAATATCAGTTTATCAGATATACACAGTTACACAGCCATTTTTACACATCTATGAAAATCCATATGCAATATTTGTAACTTGAAATAACTAAATAAACAATTAATTAACAAGATTAAAAAGTAGTTGCATTTATTTTACATTAAATTTTGGTTACATTTAGTTACATTTACACAGTCTTAAAGTTATATCTGGCCCCTTGAGAGCAACCATTTTGTTGATGTGGCCCTCTGGGAAAATAAGTTTGACCCTGTCCTATAGAATTTACTCCATCAAATAAAAACATATGTCACCCACAATATGAGGTTCTATTTGACCATCTTGTACTACTGTTAAATAAATAGGCAAGGTAATTTTTTTTTTACAAAGGTTTAATGTGGATTTCTTTGAAAAGTAGAGAAAAATATAAAAACACGTGTGTCTTGACCAAAAGATGGGCATGGGTGCGTGTCCACAATAAAAGTTAGGTTTAGCAAAAGAAGATGGTATATCTGTGCAAATGTGACGTTTTCTCCTGTAGAAGAAAGTCAGTGCAGGTGTCCTTCCTCCTGGCTTGGTACTCAAGATCAAGTGTTCATGTTATGCCCTGTCTAATGCCATCTGATGCTGTCCAACGCTGTCTGTCAACCTTAGACTTGAGTCATTCATGCTTTTAAGGCCTGAGTCTAGACTGGCAAGCAAGTGCCACTGATATATTCAAGCAAATCAGTGTTTTTGTATTTTCCTGTATGGCAAAGGTGAGGCTCATCCATCTTGTATATGCCCCCTCCACACACGAGCACCGGACCGTAGAACAAACCTAATTTAAATGTCATGTCTCCACTTCACTGCTCCAGAAAACACATTTAGATTACAGGAGCTGGGTTCAATATCACAGCCATGAGTTAGGATAGACCGGTGTAGTGTCTGACAGCGATATAACAGCTCTATATTTCCACACATGTAGCAGAAGCCTCATTGTCATGCATTGGAGCAGATTTAGATACACATAGACAGTAGGCTTGTACCTTGGGATGAATAGGGAGCACAGGGAGATGGTGCATAGTTGTGTGGGGGCAATCTATTACCTACAGCTTTGTTGTCATCTATATTCACTATTGACGGTGATGGGAGCGATGCCAGCAGTAGTTTCACTTTCAATGCACACTTTTGAAAGAGTCCAGTATTTATTACTGCCTCACTTTTGATTAGTGGTGGAAGAAGTACTCAGTTTTGTTACTTGAGTGAAAGTACAGATACAGGAGCCTACAATTACTTAAGTAAAAGTATCACATGAACAAAAAAAAACTCAAGTAAAAGTACTGAAGTTTTTAAAGTATTAAAATGAGATGCATCACTTATTTGTAAAGAACTTTGGTTCTGCTGTGTTAGCTTCTTCAATTTGTTGCATGTTGGAAGACCTTGAAAAGGTATTTGGACCAGGTCATGAAGCTTCCGCTTATTATAAAATGTTGCTAATGGCATCTGATCAAACTCAAACTTACCTTTGAGTCCAATTGTGAAGCGGTGTGCAAAAAGAGCCACCTGCACATGTTCTACGTTGTTGTTTTATTGAGTCTGTTTTATCCTTTTTCCTTGTTTCATGGTTTAGTAACTTGTCTCTTAAAACACATATTGTCTGAATCAGGTGGTAAAATGGGCAAGCAAGTTGGAGGGAGTTTCAGCTTTACCCTGCTTCTCTTAACCCTAAGATGACTCCCATCTACTTGATAATGACTTCCAACTGCTTCCATCATGGTGGAGCCTCTCTGTAAAACCAGCCGCTACAAAAGCAGCTTTGTCCCAGCAGCCATTAGTGCCCGGAACAGGTCATGCTGCTATATGAAAGTTATTTTGCATCCACACACTGATCTGTTGGATGCAGTGGCAGAGGGAATCCACTGGTCCATATTCACCTGCTGCCAGTGAGACATAGATCTGAGTGTCATCTGTATAGTTGTGATAGGACACTTTATTGCTGCGTATTAACTGGCCTAACGACAGTATGTAGAGATTGAACAACAGGGGTCCCTTGATTGACCCCTGGGGCACCCCGTCAGGGACATTTTATCTGAGAGACATTTTCCAGTTTCAACAAAGTACTCCCTGTTTTCTAGATAGGACTTGAACCAGTTTAGTGCCATGCCAGAGATGCCCTCCCAGTCCTCTAGTCTCTGTAAGAGGATCCAATGATCGACAGTGTCAAAGGCAGCACTTAGATCTAACAGGATCAAGACGGAGATTTTGCCTGAATCAGTGTTCCCGGCAGATGTCATTTGTCACCTTGATAAGAGCAGTCTCAGTGCTGTGGTGGGGTCTAAAACCTGACTGGAAAACATCAAAGGAGTTGTTCATTTGGAGAAAGTTAATAAGCTGTTGGTAAACAACTTTTTCGAGGACTTTACCTAAAAATAGTAGATGTGAGATTGGTCGGTAATTGTTCAATATTTTGGCATCAAGACTGCTCTTCTTTAGGAGAGGCTTGATAACTGCAGTTTTCAAAGTTCTTGGGAATGTTCCAGATTGAATTGACATGTTATTGATGCAAGCGAGTGGTAATAGCAAACTGTTGAGCACAGACTTTAGAAATTTAGTGGGCAAAGTGAGTCATTTCTAAGTGTCTAGGTGGGTGTTGGGTTGTTATTTGCGTCGTGGAATTTATAGCATTTTTAATGCCCTGAACCTTGTCATTAAAACATTGCAAACTCATTGCACTTATATGTGGAAATTAGTTCTAATGGCAGCAGAGCAGCAGGGTTTGTTCATCTGTTTACTGTTACAAACAGGACACGAGAGTTGTTACTGCAACTTCCAATAATGTCTGAAAAATACCTTTCCCTTGTTCTACCTAAAGAGCGGTTGTACATGTGCATCTTATCTCTGTAAATCTGATAATGAACCTGGAGCTTTGACTTGCGCCATTCCCGCTCGGCCCTCCGGCACTCCCTTTTCTGTGCCAGGATCTAGTCATCATTCCTCCATGGCGCTTTCTGCTTATCTTTAACCATTTTAACCTTCATCGGGGCAATGGTGTCCACAACATTCAAAACACTCAAAGTTACAGAGTTCAACAAATCATCAACATTAGAATATAAGGCATTTTCAAAGTGAATCATTTCTATGAACAGTGCACGTGTTATCATTTATTTGTCTCTTGCGAACAACTGCAGGACCAGCTGCTTGTTTGGGAATAACAGACAAGTCAAAAAAGACACAGGAATGATCAGACAGAGCAACATCCACCACATTGACATTTGATATATTTACTCCATTTGTAATGAGCAGGTCCAGAGTGTGTCTCTGTTGTGGGTGGGCTCGCTGACATGCTGAGTCAGACCAAAGGTTTCAAGGAAAGAACAGAGCTCTTTACACATTATCCACACGTACATGAAAATCAGCTATAATGACTAAACCATCAATCTGTGCATACGACTGAAAGCATCAGTAAAATCATCAATAAAACTTAGTGGTGGGGAGGTTTGTATATGACAAAGTAGAGTATGGAGGGTGATTGTTTTAGCTCCATTTTAAAGGTCTTGTTTCTGTGTAGACTCTGCACACCTGACTGGGCGACAGGTGTGTAGGAGGAGAAGCACTTGGTCAGAAAGGTTTAGGAAACTCCCACATACTGACCTCATATCTGAGAAGGAAGGTCAGAGAAACCGAAAAGTTGTGAGAATAAAATTTAATCAAGTGTGAGACAGTGTGCGGGAGTTTCCTTAACCTTTGTTATCTTCTTACAGGGAATGTGAACTAAATTTCTCTGACTGGACAGTATAACTGTCCTTCTGTTAATCAGTCTACGTGGTGTAACTGTAGATATATCTCCATCACAGGGCCTCAGCATGATATTATCTTACCATGACTGTATGTCCTAGGACAGCAGAGGCCTAGCTCTTGGTGATAACAGCTCTGGGGGGAAGGTAAGGAAGGGCGAGCAGAGGGAAGTTTGGACGAGGGACCACGTGAGAGCCAAGGAGGCAGAACAGGGGGGAGTTTGGGTGAGGGACCAGGTGAGGGCCGAGGAGATGGAGCAGGGGGAGTTTGGGTGAGGGACCAGGTGAGGGCAGAAGCATGGAACAAGGGGGAGTTTGGGTGAAAGACAAGGGGGGATAGGTGGGTACGGGGAAGAGTTCAGCATAGTTGATGCCAGAACTCTTGACTGAGCTATATTAGGTGTGAGAGGAGCCATCTTAATTCCTGATCTGATGAGGCTTTCTAGATGGTGGGGAGCCATGGGTGAAGGTGGGGAGGAAGTGAGGAGGAAAGTGAGGAGTCCCTAGAAGGAGTAGATGTAGCAAAGAGGACCCAGGGCTGGTCTGTGGCCAGGGCTGGTCTGTGGGCAGGAGAGGTGATGGGAGTGCTGCTGGGACTGAAAACTCTGCTGTCACAGACAGCCCCTGCCAGCATCTTACATCCTGCAGTTCTGTGCTGGATTGTCTCAAGGGCCTCTTTGCACAGCCTACACCTTGGGTCTTGTCTGGTTTGTTAGATCTGGGTCTTTATTGCTCTAGTTCTCAAGGCCTGCCCCAGTGCAGCCAGGATGAGTGCCTCTGTGTTGTCCTTCAGTGCAGCTTTCTCAAGCCATTGGTAGGATTTCTTGATTTCAGCCACTTTAGTTATGTTCCGGTGGTACATCCCATGTAGGGGCTTGTCCTTCCATGATGGTTCCTCCAGCACCTCTGCCTCTGCACTCCACTGTCTGAGACATTCGCAGAGCACATCATCTGTTGGGGCCTTGTCATTGATGTACTCATGGATCTTGGATGTTTCATCCTGGACAGTGGCTCTCACACTCACTAGTCCTTGGCCTCCTTCCACGCGGCTTGTGTTCAGTCTCAGGGTGCTGAATTTGGATTTTTTTTTTTTACTTGAAAATTTTGTTAATTGAGCCCCACACACAGAGTCCAACATTCAGAGCCCCACGCCCAGTCCAACACTCAGAGCCCAACACTCAGAGCCCAACACTCAGAGCCCAGCACCCCGAGTCCAACACCCAGAGCCCAACACTCAGAGCCCAACACCCAGAGCCCAACACCCAGAGTCCAGCACCCAGAGCCCAGTGTCTAGAGTCCAACACCCAGAGCCCCCACACCCAACGGTGCTCTACTACTGTCAAGCCCTGTCTGCACCTGACCCCTGTGAAACCCTGCAGGTAGTGAGCACACAGGGGGAAGAACCCCACCCCCAGGCCTGGCATTGTATAATACTGCGTGATGAGGTTCATGGCTGGTGAGGCACTGATGTCATCAAAATCAGATTTACAAATCTGTAAACCGCACCCGCCCTGCACCCACGATGCACCCGCCATGCGCCCACCATGGAGAGGCACGATCAGCTCAGTATTTGAATGGTAAAAGTAAAAGTTCAACGTGTGTATGTGTGTATGAGTGTGTAAGAGTGTGTGTATGAGTGTGTATGAGTGTGTAATAGTGTGTGTATGACAGTGTGTAAGAGTGTGTAAGAGTGTGTGTATGAGTGTGTAAGTGTGTGTGTAAGAGTGTATGTAAGAGTGTGTAAGAGTGTGTGTAAGAGTGTGCGTAAGAGTGTGTGTATGAGTGTGTAAGAGTGTGTGTATGAGTGTGTAAGAGTGTGTGTATGAGTGTGTGTATGAGTGTGTAAGAGTGTGTGTATGAGTGTGTAAGAGTGTGTGTAAGGGTGTGTGTATGTGTGTGGATGAGTGTGGATGGGTGAGTAGTTTATTGCTGGAAAGTGCCTTGAAAGCACTATATAAAAATATGACCATTTACCCTGCACAGGCTCAGATCACACGTAATAGACTACAAGCAGCTGCACGGGGCTCCTGCCACACAAGCACTGAAACTGGCAACCCAAATAAGAGATTCATTCTGTTTTCTGATTGGATAATCACCAAACACCAAATTTTAACATAAAGAACTTGGCTGTCATGTCCAATGTTTTTTTTTGCTATTAAACATAAATCAGTATTAAAGTTGCTATCAGGAAAAGCACTATTTGGTTTGAACATGCTTACCTCATGTCTGGGGACACAGAAGGGCCAAGTTTATGGCATTTAAAATAAAAATCTTAAAGGTTTAAGGAGAAGGTGGAGGGAATGTGGGTAACGTGTCTGAAATAAGACCTGAAAATAATGATGCAACAAATGGCAAATGGCTTCACAGTGGCAGCTCACGAGAAAACCGAGAGCAGTGAATTCAACGCTAAATATGTATTTTAGTTTAATGTTTCAGGACCAGCAACTCTACATTTATATACGTTTTTTATTTATGACATTTTGTGTGCACACTTGCTCACATGAAATATACAGCTCTATTTCAAATGCAGCTCATTATTATGCATTGGGGACGTTGCCCTCGGTAACAGAGCAGTTAGTGTACCTTGCTGCTTGGAGTGAATGGTGCGAGCCCAAATCCATTACAAGTGAAGATGCTGACGAGGCAGCACTGTGACATATGGCTGCACTCTCATTAAGCAAACCTACAGCCCATACACATGTACTCAAGTGACTGTGTGAAAACCACCAAGCAATCAGAATGCGGGGGTCAGAGGTCACTGGGCAGATCACATCCATCAAGGCCAGGGCAGTTAGAGCAGCTATAGACATTATGCCAAGTGATTCTATTTGGCATCAAGGAGCAGCCCTGAGACAGCCCACTGTAGACTAACATGACGTACTGGAGGGGTGGAAGGAAACCATTTACATTCTAGTGACTATAAGAGTTGCCTGGGATCCAGAAAACACACTTCTTCAATACTTAACAAAGATGTGAGTCTGTTCACCGGTGAATCTCCCCATTTTCAAATGGACATGATTGACAGGTGATCTAGCCCAATGGTCCCCAACCACCGCGTCGGGGACCAGTACCGGTCCGTTACGCATTTGCTGCCGGCCCACACAAAAACAGTAAATAATTTATCAGCGGCCGCATCTTCTCTGACTTTCGCCTGTCCCTCATGTCACGCTAATAAGCTTATCCGTAGATATATAATGAAAATCCTGATAGGAAATCGGCACAAGCCTTTAGAGTTTTTTTAATTAAAAAAATGTGAACAAGAAGAACTTATCCTGCCTGCTAACAAGGATATTTGTCGTGAACTTTTAGGAGAAGCCGCTGTCAAAAAGAACTACACAGATGCCTCTTTCGGCTAGCACTGTCACCAGACGCATTGAGGACATAGTGGAGGACTTAGAGGCGCATTTGTTGGAGAGGATTAAAAACTCACCGTGGTACGCCATCCAGGTTGTAGAGTCTACTGACGCTGACAACAAGGCAATACTACTTGTTTATGTGCCCTGTCTTTATCAGAATGATATTCATGAGGATACAGTATGTTATGTGCATTGTTTTTGCCAACCAACACTACAGCCGCAGAACTATTCTATGATTATATATCAGAAAAACTTGATTGGTCCTTTTGTGTCGGTGTGTGCGTGGATGGAGCTGCTTCTATTACTAGACAGCTGTCTGGTTTAACTACTCGGATTAAAGAGGTTGCACCTGAATGTGAGTTCACACACTGTGTCATTCATAGAGAGATGCTGGTTAGTCAAAAAATGTCAGCTGAACTTCTCATCGTATTGAATGATGCGGTTAAAGTTATTAACCTCATTAAAGCACAACTCCTGTCTGTTTGAGCAGCTTTGTGGACAAATGGAGCATAAACACTTTTTTACACACTGAAGTTAGATGGTTGTCCAGAGGGAGGATTTGAATTACGAGCGCTGCTGCAGAGATTTCTTGGGGAAAAAGTCACCACTGGCGGTTAATTTCAGTGACAAGGAATGGGTCACCAAACTCGCCTACCTTTGCGATATATTCACTCTGCTCAACAAACTTAATTTGTCACTTCAAGGAAAAATTACAACTGTGTTCAAGGTATTGGCAGATAAAATAGCCGCATTCAAAGGCAAACTGGAATTGTAGAGGTGGCAAGTGGACCGAGGTATATGTGACATGTTCCAAACATTAGCAGGGATTTTGGAGGACACGTCAGCTGGACCAGCATTCTCCAAGCTGCTACGTGATCACCTGTCTTTGCTTTTACAAGAGTTTGAGCACTACTTCCCAACCACTAAAGATTCACAAACTACGCATGAATGGATCTGCGACCCATTTGTGAGTAAACCGGGAAAATCGAGCCTGTCTGTGCAACAAGAGGATCAGCTGTTGGAGACTGCAAATGACTTATGTTTGAGACAACATCTCTGCTGACGTTCTGGATGAAAATCAAGCCAGATTATCCTGACATTGCCACAAAAGCACTAAAAACCTTATTCCCAGTTCCAACATCCTATCTGTGTGAAGCGGGCTTTTCTGCAGTGACCGCAACCAAAATTACGGAGCAGACTGGACATAAGAAACACACTGTGGGTGTCATTGTCTCCCATCTCTCCTAGATGGGACCACCTCATCGCAAAGAAACAAACGCAGGGCTCCCACTGATTTAGTGGTATGGTGAGTTGTATTTTTTATGCACTGAAGTTATTTTTGCCATATTTATCTGCCACACGTTGACGTCTGGTCTGTGAAAATAAAACCTACACTATTCCGGTCCGTGGTGCAAAAAAGGTTGGGGACCGCTGGTCTAGCCAATCAGGGACAAGCATGGTTTCTGCAGAATCAATGAGCAAAACACTGTTCATCTGAGGTGAAACCAGGTTGATTTGTAAATCTGCAGTCCCTTCGTTTCACATGGGACACTGAAAAGACGAATCTGCTTGGACGATTATGTTTGACTGGGCTCAAGATGCACTTGGGGAGCAGCTTGGTATTAATCTGTAGAAAAATACACTGAGATATCTGTCTGGTTTTGCCAGGCAAATAAATGAGTAGATTTCTGGAGAAATTGTACTTTTTGAGTACTTGTGCTACAACGTCATTCCAGTTATAAAAGGTTACATTTAAGATCATAAGTTACTGAGTACAGTGCACCAGTTGTGTCAATCTTAGCTGTGTCTTTGCCTCTTTCAACACAAACTCACATAACAGCACCGTATTACCAACCTGCTCAGACCCTTACGCCCTTACCTCAGAGAATATGCAGACTGTGGTTTAAACTTAATCCAGCTTTAAACTGTGAAATTAATCCAGTTTTGTATAAAAAACTTGAAGGGCCTATACTACCCTATTCTCTGATCTGTTCTAATGTTGTTTCCTCATCACAAACAGACCTGGAGTTGTGTTTTGTTTTTCATTCACAGATGTTTAACACACAAACCCTGCATATGTAGACTGCATTCTTCTCTCAAACAGAAAAAACTCTGTTTCACCTTGTCACCTGATGTCGTTGAAGGTAATGCGGGAAGTGCTCCACTGCGTTTTTAAACTCCATACATCTTCACTAGAATCATTTGGATAATTTCAACCTTGAACTTGCCAGACTCTACTGAACTAAAGGTAAAAGGAGCTGACAACTTGAAAACTACCACTTCATGACATCACAGGGTGGAACAGAGCATTTTGAGCTTTGGAGATGTAGACAGACTAATAATAAAGGGTTACTCAAACATGTGTGAATGAAACAAAACACAACTGTGGATATGTTTTTGAGAAGGTAACATGGCTTAAAGCTCAAAACAGTGCATTTTGCATAGTATAGGACTTTCACTCCAGTCCAGAGCAGATATGTTGTCTCATGGTTATGTGAGTTTCATATTCACCTTCCAAAAAGTGCTTTAACTGTCATGGACTTAAATCCAACTCCACCTATGAGTGGACCAAATGTGAACCAATATACTTTTATGCAAATTAAGGCTTCCGTTACTTAAGTGAACTTTCAAAATACACATTAAAAATGTGATGGAAACTACTGGCAGTGTGTATACATGTGGTTGTGAGGTTGCTGCTCTCTGGTACACAATTGAAGTTAAGACTCTGGGCTCATACAAACATGCCTTATTTATGCTCCTGCGCTATGGAGGACATCGATCACTTTTACGCCACGATCTGTGACCTCAGAGGTCAGTGTCACTGGTGTGGTCCACTCAACTCAAGGACTGACCCTGATCTGGAGTCTAACCCTCAGCCTCCTTAATGAGAGGTGGAGACAGGGTAACCACAGTCACATAGGGGTGGGAGGGGTGCTATGGTGCTGACTGGGCTCCTTAAGGTTGAGTTATGGTCCCTCTGGTCAGGGTCGCCCCTGGCCCCCTTCCCTGGTGACAGGGGGTAGTTAATTACTTCATATTGCTTCATAAACTAAAGTGACTGTAGAATGTGGTGTGTTCCTCGCAGTATTTCATGTGGATAATCCCCAACAGGAAGATTCCCTCAACATTTCTATTACTGACGAGCTTCAGATTGTTATATTTATCCAGCCATACCACAATAACCAGGCATTGTAACTGCATCTCAGTTACATACTTCAGGGATATAGGAGGATGGGAGTGCATCTGATAATCAGTGTTGGGAATCTTACTTCAAAAATGTAATTAGTTATAGTTACAAGTTACTTCTCCCAAAAAGTAACTGAGTTACCATCTCAGTTACTTTTTGGGAGAAGTAACTCGTTACTAGGCAAAGTAACTATGCCGTTACTATGTAAAAATAAAATAAAATAAACACAACAGATGTGAACCTTTAACATTTATTTCACTTTAACAGATTGCAATTATATTGCATTTGTTTAAAGTGATTCATATGTGACAACAGCCTGGACACTTCAGTCACATTTAAACATATGTCCATGTCAAATTTGTGGCAGTAGTTTGTGTAAAGTTGGAGGAGGAGGCAGCTGTGCGTCAGGGCGTCACGTTTCTGATCAAAACTCAACTCGGACCCAATCAGCTGTCAATGCACGTGTGACAGGACACCATTTCCCATCATGCATTGAGCGTTTGTAGTCCATGCAGGCGCCGCAGTCGCTGGAGAGCTGCTCCGCTCGCCTCGCTCAAAAATTGCGGCCGTGTCCCAATTCGCCAAATGCACCATGAACTGTTCGAAGTGCGGGTCGAAGTACTGCCCGACTTAAATGCGCCGTTCGAGCGGCGCATTTAAGAGCACTTTGGTTATTTCAGACACGGCCTGCGTCGGCCTCGCTCTCACGAGATTATCTGCGCCCGCCTCGCTCATCTCAAACAAGCCTCTCACCCCGAGCCTCTTTCACCAAAGAAACACAACAGGCTGCAGCTCCTTGTCTGAGAGACTCTGATGAAGAGCAGAGTGAACTGAAGTAATAGTAACGCGCCACATTTTACTGTCAGTAACGGTAACGGCGTTGGGACGCTGGGAAAAGTAATTAGTTAAATTACTGCGTTAGTGAAAAAACAAAACGTTACTAACGCCTGTTAAAGTGTGGGTTTTATGATAAAAACGAGTCCAGCTTCTTTGCTCTGGCCCAACTGGGTCGGCATTTTATTTAGCATCTTTTCACAGTCAGTGTCAACTCTTCGTAACACGGTTTTACCAATACCCGAAACACAACTCATTATCGCCCTCTAGCGGCGGCTCTATTGTATGCAGTACAAACAATATACCATATTGTTACATCTTTTCTCTTTTGGAAAGCTTTTCTTCAATTATATTTTTTACACAGTGCTTTACTGAACATTGCACATATTTAAATTGTAAATAACGATAACCACCACATATAACATCTTAAACAGTCTACCATTTTAAAATGTCATGAACCCAAAATTCTGAAACAAAATGTGCTATAACATTTCAAAACTTTCTTTTTTTTTTTTTCATAGACCAAGAAGTTTGTCTAGGTAACAAAGTCTTTGTAGCGTTGTGGCTTGTGAATAACCCTACCACTCCTGGTTGTCAGTAGCACCACACTGGTGGTCCGAGGGGCTGACCGAGGTTGTACCGGGTCTGTTAGGGCATCTTGTGAGACTGCAGACTCCATGTCTGTGGGCACTGTTTGTGGTACTCCATGAGCACGTCTGAGGTGCCTACGGTTCCTCCTGAGAACTGCACCGGACTCCATCTCAACCTCATAGGATCTAGAGTTAATACGTTTTTTCACTGTGCCTCGCCTCCATTTGGTGTGGGGCTGAAAAGGCTGTACTCTCACAAAATCACCTGTTTTCAGGGGAACAAGATCCCTGGCTGCTCGGTCGTAATAAGCACACTGACGAAGTTGATTGCTCTGCAGTGCCCGCTCAGCCTGAATCACTTTGGGTTGGAGAAGGCTGGTTTTGACTGGGAGTAAGGTCCTTGTGCGGCGGCTCAGCAGTCTCTGTGCTGGGCTGGTGTCCAGTCCTTGTGATGGTGTATTGCGATGATCTAAGAGCGCAAGATAAGGGTCTTGTCCAGAGGCTTTGGCCTTGTGTAACAGTCTCTTAGCTGTTTTTACTGCAGATTCTGCTTTGCCGTTACTCTGTGGGTACCCTGGGGATGACGTTTTGTGCTCAAATTCCCACAGTTGGCTGAATCTTTGGAACTCTTGGGATGAATACTGGGGACCATTGTCGGAAACTACAGTGCTGGGGATGCCATACCTAGCAAAATGTGCCTTTAGTTTCTTTATCACTGTAGTAGATTTAGTGTTTGGCAAAAAGTCTATTTCCCAATAGTTGGAGTAATAGTCGACAGTTACATGGTAATCTTTATTGTCGAACTGAAACAGGTCCACACCCACTTTGGCCCATGGTCTGTTAGGTATATCATGTGGGTGGAGTGTTTCCTTTTGTTGTCTGTCATCCACTGACCTGCAGATATCACAACGGGCAATGTGTGTCTTAATATGGTCGTTCATGCCAATCCAGAAGACACATTCCCTGGCTCTCCGCAGACATCCTTCTGCACCAAGATGAGACGAGTGCAGGCGGGTGGTGATGTCTTTCTGGAGTGAGGATGGAATAACAGCACGCTCTCCTTTAAACACAATACCATCTTGATGACTTAGTTCATCTTGGAATGAAAAGTAGGGTCTGATTGCAGGTGGTATGCCTTTCTTGTCTGAAGGCCATCCCTGCTGCATCATTTTTAATAACAGTTTGCAGCGTTTTGTCATCTTTTGTAGCTGTTTCTAATCTGGCTAAGACTGTCACTGGAGATAGGTAAGTGTTGTACCATATTAACAGTCTCTATTTCAGCTTCCACAGAGCCTTTGGGGTGAGCATTCTGGGAGATATGCTCTGCTTAAAGTGTTAGCCAGTAACATGTCTCTGCCTGGGACATATACCACATCTAGGTCATATTTCTGAATGCGCAACATCATTCGTTGAAGTCGTTTTGGTGCGCTCAACAGTGGTTTTCTAACTATGGTCTCTAATGGCTTATGGTCAGATTGGACAGTGACTTTACGACCATAAGTGTACTGATGGAACTTTTCTACACTGAAAACCATAGCTAAAAACTCTTTCTCAATCTGGGCATAACCACGTTCTGTTTGTGTGAGTGCTCTGCTTGCAAATGCAATAGGCTTACCCTTCTGCAGGAGTGCTGCCCCCAAACCTGTGTCTGATGCATCACATTGAACCACCAGATCTTCCTCAGGGCTGTAGTACCTCAAGACAGGAGCATCTGCAATAGTCTTTTTGAGTTTCACAAATGCACTCTCCTGTTGCTCTGTCAGGCCCATTCTGTGTCTTTGTGTGTCAACTGTCTTAGCACTTCACATTGGTCTGAAAGGTGTGGGCAAACTTGGCCAGGTAATTTACCATGCCTAACAGCCTCTGTACTGCTTTCACATCTGTGGGCCTCGGCATTTGCTCAATGGCACGAACCTTGCCAGGGTCCACCTTGAGCCCATTTGCCGTGAGGCGGTGCCCAATGTATGTGCACTCACTTTGTCTCAGTTTGAACTTGTCTGGATTAAGTTTAATGTTCTTTTGTTTGCATCGTTCCAGAAAAAGTCTCAACTTTGTGTCATGGTCTCGAATGGCTGCTTCCTGACTCTCACCTTGACCTGTGATCAGCACATCATCATCAGCAATAATGTACAGACCTGGCAACCCATCCAGCGCTTGGGTCAGTTTTCTCTGGAAAACCTCAGGTGCCGGACTAATCCCCATGGGCATTCTAAGCCATCTATAGCGCCCAAATGGAGTAGAGAAGGTAGTTAGGTAGCTCGACTCCTCTGACAGCTTGACATGCCAGAATCCACTCTTAACGTCACAGACTGTGAACACTTTAGCCTTAGACATGTCTGGAAGCACATCCTCAATAGTTGCTAGTGGAAAGTGACTGCGTTTCAGTGCCTTGTTCAAGGGCTTTGGATCAATGCACACCCTAAGTTTACCACTTTGCTTTTGTACTACCACCATGCTACTGATCCAATCAGTGCTACAGTCAACAGGGGTGATATACCTCGGCGCTCAAGGTCCTGAAGCTCCTCTTTAAGTGGCTTCATCATGGCGACTGGGACTCGCCTCTTTGGAAGTTGCACTGGCTTCACACTTGTGTCGACTTCCATTTTGTATTCTCCTTCCAGACAACCGTCTCCTGTGAACACATCTGCAAAATCTGTCTTAATTTGCTCAAATGTCCATTGTCCTTTAGTGTCTTCTTCTCTTGTCACAATACTGTCAATAGCCATAATGTTTTCATAGTGCACCTTAATCAGTTTCATAGCCTCACTGGCTCTTTTACCAATCAGTGGCACATTGCAATCTTTGTCTACTACTTGGAACTCTAACTGGTACAGTTTCTGATTTCTAGGGTTTCTCAGTTTCACTTTACATTTGCCCAGTGGCGTTACTTTACTACCATTGTACATCACTAACACAGAGTTAGTCTCATTCAGTTTTACATCTTTGTGTAACAGGTTAACAGGTAACACATTACATGTAGCTCCGCAATCAATCTGAAATCTGACAATATCTTTGCCTAAGAGCATACCTGCAAACAGTTTAGCGTCTTTTCTTTTGTTAGAGTATCTAGTATTCACATTTTCGGTTTGTGACTCATCTCTAACACACAGAATGTCCTCATACTCACTTTCACATTCCGTTACATTGTGCACTGTTCTCTTCTTATTTGTTTCAGGGCGGGCTTTACACTTAGCCGCAAAGTGATTTTCCTTACCACACTTTTTGCATTTCTTGCCGAATGCTGGACATTTTTGCTTACTCCTTTCGTGCGTCCTGCCACATCATCATCATCTTTATTTATTTCGGACTCGTGGTCCATTTAAAAAAAAAAGAAAACACAATAACAATACAGACAATATACATCTATGTTTTAAAAAAGACAACTATACCAATGTTTCCACATTCTGGACTGGTAGCGAATTGCACTGCATCTTATACTTGTAAGTGACTGTATAATTTCATTTTCTGACTTATTCAGTCTGTAGATAAACCTGTACATTAAAGTTCTTAGTACAGCTTGCAGTGTGTTCACTCCTGCTGTGACAAACATTTCAGTCGCGCTAGTCCATCGTGGCCTCCTCAAGAGCACCCGAAACGCGTCATTATAGGCCACCTGCAGCCTCTGTAGACTGGCCTTTTTGTATTGAGTCCAGAGGTGGGCAGTGTACAGTGGTGTGCAATATGATTTAAATAGCATCATCTTCACATCATCAGAGCAGGAACCGAACTTGAACAGAAGAGTATTAGCTTGTGCATACAACATCCTGCATTGTCTATAAATATCATCATCATCTGCCATGTCCGCAGTGATGATATGCCCAAGATATTTCGTTTTAGCTGTCACATTTAATACAAGATTAGACAGGTAAAAAATCAGGATATCGCATGTGTTTATCCTCTTTAGTCCTACAAATCATGATCAAGCTCTTTGTTGCGTTATACTTAATATCATGCTCCAAACCATACGCTGAACAGATGTTGAGTAGCTGCTAACCCTGCGGTACTCGGACTAAACACAACCAAATCGTCTGCATACATTAAATGATTAAGGACAAGATCCCCAGCCACACATCCAGTTCTACATCTTTGAGCTTTGTAGACAGTTCATCTAAATACAAGTTGAACAAAACTGGGGACAAGATACCTCCTTGTCTGACCCCATTGGTGACTCTAAATGGGGAAGAAACCCTGTTTCCCCACTTAATCTGCATTGTCTGCTGTCCATACCATAAATTAAAATACGCACAATATATTTGGGTACACCTTTCTGAACCAACTTCATAAATAATTTTCGGTGATTAACCCTGTCAAATGCCTTGGATGCATCTAAAAAAAACACATAAAAACTGATGAGTTCTGCCTCCTGTATTTGTCAATAATCTCTTTTAGAGCATATACACACATGTCAGTGCCCAGCATAGCCTTAAACCCAAAAACTGGTTGTTTGTGGATTTAATACAGTGGGAGATCCTGTCCAGCAGAATTAATTCAATAGTTTTTGACACTATACTGGGCCAGAGCTATAGGTCTGTAATTGTCAGAGCTACCAACTTTTCCAGTCTTATCTTTAATGACAGGGACTAGCAGAACAGTTAGCAAACAGTCAGGTAAAAAACCATGTATAAGGAAACCCGTGAGACAGATGGAAAGCAGTGGTGCTAACCTCACACTTGCAAATTTTAAATGCTCTGCTGAAACACCGTCCTGCCCACTGGCCTTGTTATTTGACAGTTTGGTGACAGCTTTAAGGACTTCATGTGACCGAATTACATCTGCATGATCAACATCAGGCATAACACAAGGCTCACTCTGAACACAGTTAAATAATCTACTGTAGTGCTGCCGCCAAAGCTCCAAAATGTTCTCAGTGCCGGAGGGTGCCATCCACTGCACATGGCAAAGATGTTTTCGTGGCAGACATGTTCTTTACTTCTTTCCAAAAAGCCAAACGTGTGTTGTTGAAAGAGAGTTTTCTGGCCAACGAGTCTGCTCTAATGGCTTGCTCATTTTTGGTTATAAACCGCAAGGCATACTTATACCGAGCATTTGCGACCCGCTTTTGTTCATACACAGGCCCACATCTTGGTCTTCCTGCCTGTATCCACTCCTGGGAAGCCTCTCGTGCCTTAGCATAAAATTCAGCCACATGAGCATTCCAGCCTGGCCTTCCTCTCTTTTTAGCTTTTGTTCTGTGAAGAGTTTCACTTGACTTTAACAACACTTTGACAATATCCTCATACATAGCACTGATGGCTGCTCTGTGTTCAGAGTTTCTGCAGTTGCCATCCCTGCACACAACTGCTTCCTTGGGCAGGTAGATATTTCTTAGCAAATTATCTGTGCTCACAGAATAAGACAGTATTTTTTCCGCTGAAAGAGAGCTCCAGTCCAAAAACAATGCATCACTTCCTTCCCTATAACTCTCAGTCCAAGGTAAAAACTGACAGTTTATTTGCATCCCAAATGGAATGTGATCAGTTGTTGAAAGCTCATAAAATATTTTCATATCTGTCAATGATGCATGTGCATCCGCTGTAGCTATACAATGGTCCAACCAAGAGGTGGTGTGCCAAGCTTCACTTATGTAAGTAAAACTATCTGCAGGCAAGAGGTCCTTAGTTGACAGAATTAAACCATTATCCTCACAAAACTGGTTTAGGTGATTGCCAAACATAGATTTATCATCCATAATATCTGAATTAAAATCTCCAATTATAAGCACATTTAAAAACTTTTTGTCTTGTACAAATGAATTAATAAAAGCCAGTCTATTAAGATATTCTGTCTCATTAAGATGGCTCTCATAAGGGGTGTACACATTTAAAATAACACATTCCTTGCCATTTTGTGTAAGGTGGATCGCTATACACCAATCCACTTCAAGTCTAATTACATTAATAAAAGAGTCAAGCCTTTTATTCCAGAGGATTGCAACTCCACCAGGAATGCGCCCTCTTATTATCCCATCACCAATATCCACGCAGGACTCCCCAGCCCCGTGAAAGTTATGATTCAGAGAATTTAATCCTTCCAAATCCTGCTTCGTTAGGAATGTCTCTTGCAGACACAATACGTCGCATTGGGTCAACAGGTGGTCCACAACAGCTCTGCGCATTATATCCTCAGTCCTCTGCCCCAAGCGCAGGCCGCGGCAGTTGTATGAGATAAGTTTTAGGTTCATATATCAAAGTTGTTACGCCTCCGTGCCAACGGCCGGTGGGACACCACTCAACTGCGCACCCACACCAGCTCGGCCAGAGCCAGCACCAGCCCCGTTCCGAGGCTCATAAAAACGCCGAACGTAGGTGCCTACAGGCCAAATCTCCGGATTGTACATCTCCGCCACATCTTTGCACTCAGCCGTAACTTTAAACGAGGCAAATCTACCATTAGCAGTGGTTATTTTTTGGCACGTAACCTCACGGCTAAGTTGAACTTGCAAATAGTCAGACAGCGTCTGGACATCTAGGTCAGGCGAGAATTTGGAGGCAAAAACACTCACCAGTTTAGTTGTCACCGTTTTTATGTGGCTCGCTGCTCCCGTGCCCACAATTGCAAATCGCTTGCGCGGGTTCCTCGCCCCAGGTGAGCCAGGGCGCACGGATGTTTTAATTACTCCTGGCTGTCGCCTTCTCCTTTTTACCACAGCACTCCATTCAACAGTTCCCTCGCCGCTCTCAGCTAGGCCTCCGTCTTCTTCTCGTTCTCCTGAAGAAGCAGCAGCGCCACCGGCAGCCTCGGTCACCTGCTCGGTCTCGGCGCCCACCTCAGAGCCGCCGCCTCCGTCACTGCAGGGGGCCTCCAGCGCCGCTGATCCGCATGTGTCCAGGCCCTCCTCTCGCGTCACAACCGCAGCACACTCCAGGCTACACACCCGGCGGTTTACGTCCGCTGTAATCGTATGGAGATCTGCGCACATATCCACTTGTACCTTTAGCGCACTCCTCATGGCACCGATGTCGGCTTGTAACTGCTCCATTTTCTTGAGCAGGCCGCACACATCCATGCTTGAGAATGTCACAGGAGGCAGATCATCCAAATAGTGGGATACAAATCGCGGTACATTTTCTCCGCATTCATTGAGGACTTTTAAGCAGCTCTTTATGTTGTTAACGTCCTTTTGCGCTCCCTTGTGAGATATATTACGTTGAGTAGTAGGGCACAGCTCAAACAATATTTTCTTAGAGGCCTCTATCCACTCTGTGTCAAACGTGTTTGCAGCCAGTAAAACAAGTTCATCCTGGCTTAAAGTTCTAGATTTCACAGCAAGGAAGTTTAGAAATTCATCTTCCACTATTATTTTCCCATCCACTGTCTCATAGACTTCAGTTTTCAGTCTAGAAGGCGCAAATGCAGGAGCAGCTGGAGCATAGCGTGCTGCACCATCCGCCATCTTGCCACAGAACTTGCATTCCACTGTTTTGTCTTTGTTCCTCTGCTGCTGGCGCGAAGCTCCGTGCACGACGTGAACTTCCTCCACTGTCGGACCTGCTATGGCTTTGCAGTTCTCCCGGGACAATTCAGCTGCTCTGCAGAGTTGAATACAAGTGTCCAAAGTCATGGCTCTTTCCCTCAGAAGCCTTTCCCGCATGTTAGCGCTGTTGATACCACACACGATTCTGTCACGAATGAGGGAGTCTCTCAAAGTACCAAAACTGCACGTTTTAGTGAGCAGTTTGAGCTCAGTCACATAGCTATCAATGGATTCACCGGAACTCTGATTTCTCGTGAAAAATTTGTACCGCTCCACTGTCTCATTCACCGTGGGACTGCAGTAATTATCAAACTTTTCGATCATGTCCTTCACCTTCCAGTCAGACTGCGCTGTGTCCCCCATTAACGTATCAAGCAGCTCTCTGCCACTTTCACCAACCAGATAACGGAAAAGTGTCACTCTCTTTTCCTCGTCGTCTGCGGCAACCGTTAATCCAACATAAAGTTGAAACTCATCTCTCCATGTTTTCCATGATTTAGACAAGTTGTTGGAGTCTAAACACAACGTCTGTGGAGCCTTCAGTCCGTCCATGCTGCTAGCTTGTGCACGTGCGATGCTAATCTTCGTCAAAACGTTAGCACATTACCGTCCTCTCCGGTGTCTGCTTCGAGGGACTCAGAAAAAAAACTCGGGCGAAGTTCACTGCCGCTGCCACCATGTTAAAGTGTGGGTTTTATGATAAAAACGAGTCCAGCTTCTTTGCTCTGGCCCAACTGGGTCGGCATTTTATTTAGCATCTTTTCAAAGTCAGTGTCAACTCTTCGTAACACGGTTTTACCAATACCCGAAACACAACTCATTATCGCCCTCTAGCGGCGGCTCTATTGTATGCAGTACAAACAATATACCATATTGTTACAACGCCGTTATTGTTTAACGCCGTTATTCCCAACACTGCTGATAATAGAGAAGAATGAAGAATGTGGCAAAGAAAAAGTTAACTCAACTAAACAGTTGATAGTTGAACTATATTTTATATTCAAATCCTCAGAGTATCCTCCCTTTGCTTTGTGGACTGCGCTGCACACCCTGGCCCTTTTCTCAATGAGCTCCATGATGAAGTCTCCTGAAATGGCTTTCACTTCACAGCCTTATCGGGGTGAAGAAATGCCAAACGTGCAAACCAGTCATCAAAGCAAAGCATTTTATTTATATAATCATTTATTTAGTAATTTATTAATTTTCATGTACGTGTTTATTTTTAATCTAAACACGTTTTGCGTTATTAGGAGTTTATTTTTTTACTACATTCCTTATGTGTTATTCATACTTTTGATGCTTCAGTGAGAATCTACAGTGTAACTAATCATGGAAATAAAGAAGAAACATCAATGAAAAAGTTTTGACTGGTAGTGTATATCTGAGGATGGTAGGGCATCTGACGCATTCATTAAAAATTCACAAACGCACCACTAACCACGCCTCGTCTGCATTAGACTTCTTTGCTGTGGTGAATAGGGCTGTAGCGCCCTCTGCTGGACCAGTCTCACATTACTCCACAGACCTCAGACACAAACGACACACGGACCACTTATGAACAATATAAATGTATATATTTTTTCTCCATTTACAATTTTGATAATGCACTCACACATTTGTGTTAGATCAACAAAATGCATCATAAATATATGGCATTTTCTTATAAACTTTTGTGCAATTCAAAAAGGTCCCTTAGCTGTAAAAATATGTGTACAACCAGTCTAAAAATAACACATCTGCAACTTTCTCAACAAGATTATAAATACAAGCTCTTATCTGTATTGGTAAAAAGGCTTTGACAATATACACTGCAAAGAAGGAAGATCTAGCTTCAGTTCATTTGAAACATTTTGTCTTAAAGTGCATTTCTGTGTTGAATTTTTTCAAAAAGTTAGGCAAAAGTTTGACACAGTTTACACATATAAACTGATAATGGTGTGTTTATTTTCTTGAAATAATGTTTAAAGTTTTCTTACCATCTTATTTGTCAAATAAAATTCTTAGATTCTATTAGAGGAGTTATGACCCAGTGTACAATATGGTTGCTAGGTAACAGAATTCCCTAGTGTGCCAGGAAGCAAATTTTTTAAACATAAAAATGGCCAAACTGGGAAATCGTTTTTTTTAATGTTTAGAAAAATCCTATCTTATATTAACTGTCTTTTACTGAAATGATTAGTCTAACCTGTTGTATGTGCTTTCTTTTGAAGAGTTTTGATTTTTCGTTGATCTTCCTTTATTCAAATGATCTGTTAATGGTGAAGAAGTGCTCTTTTTATTACTCTACTTTGCTAAATGTATTGACGGCAGAACCCTCAAGTATCTAGACTCTTAAAGAAGGCATATCGCACTGGTGTCTGCTGTATAGTTATAATCTATGACACCTGTGGATCATTATGCTGTATTTTGGACATTTTAAATCACAAAGTTTACATAAAACAACTTAATAAAAGAAACAGGTCCGCTGATTTTGGGGTTGTAAAATTGGGGAGTCTAATGGGAGTCGATTTCCACCTGCGCCATTATGGTACATCACTGTAAACATCATCACAACAAAGCACCACATGCTATCGGCCCCTCCAATGGATAGGATCACATTAACAAGCAATTGATTTTTTAAAATTTTGTAATTTGTGCTGGCAGGTGGATCAGTGTGGTGTCTGCAGTGATGCATTCTCTGTATCAGGCTGCTGTTATAAAGAAGGAGCTGAGTCGAAAGGAAAAGCTCTCGATTTACTGGTCAATCTACGTTCCTACCCTCACCTATGGTAATGAGCTTTGGATAATGATCAAAAGGACTTACTAAAATGTGCATATTTGGCATTTTAATAGCATTGTCTTCTGTCCTAGTCCTTTTTTTAATTTTAGTGCAAACTAAGTACATTTGCAGCTTTTTGGTCAAAAACAGTCAAAATGTGAGTGCGCCGCCTCCAGAAGCCACTGCAGCTTCAAGTAAAACGTGACATCACACAGGACTGCTCTGATTATAGTCAGGTGTGTCTGACAAACATCTAGCTGCAAGGGCTGCAATGGCCTCCCCCCTCACTCTCCCCTTTAGTCCTCCAGACCCCGTCCCTCCTGCCCCCTCACTCTCCCCTTTAGTCCTCCAGACCCCGTCCCTCCTGCCTCCTCACTCTCCCCTTTAGTCCTCCAGACCCAGACTCCTGCCCCCCATTCGCCACCCCGTCCCTCCTACTCTCTCTCTCCTTCAGTCCTCCAGACCCTGCCCCTTCTCCCATTTAATCCTCAAGGTTCTGTCCATCTTAGCGCTATTTGCAATGTAGTTATGGGCAGAGTTTAGGTGTTTTGTCCCACTTTTAGAGAATAAAATTGGAGAATGAAGTAACTATGTCAAAGTGGACGACATGCGCAATGAAGTTTTAAATACGGGGGAACAAAGATTGTTCCAACATGAATCACTTCAAATACAACTTCAGGGGGTAAATGAAAAGGAAACAACTATAACATGGTTTAAAAGCTCTCAAAAGTCCATTTTGCAGAGTCCTTTAAATCCTAATTAGTCAAAAATACTGAAAAAAATATGTAGTCTTTATAAAAATCTATTGAACTATTGTAGATATTCCTTCTTTTGCAGTGTAATAAAATTTGATCTTTTGCACACAGTCCACTTAGTGAGGTTGTGTTTGACATTCATTTCATGTAAATATAAAACGTTTAGAAGAAAAAAGCAATACAAAAAAAAAAAGACCACTTTCTGATGAGTGGAGGGGAGTGTGTGGATGCAGTAGAAGTAGGCCTGTCACCATAACAACTATATGAACTAAATAGCTAATTTAAGAAGGGGTATTTGACTTCTAAAGGTTATTACCTGCTAACACATAACATATTTAGATCACCATGTTTCCTTTTATTGTTTTGAAAATGCTTAATTCGCAGAAGACAACATAGTAACATGTTTAAAAAGTTTCACCCTTGTTTCTGATGCCCTTCCCCGGATAATGTAGGCTTTTAAAGACTTGTACAGCTAACCGAAAGGAGAGTCCGGGAGACATCACTAGGATGATCTCAAACCTCTTCAGACATGCTTTGGATTAGGGAATGCTATAATATGGTGGAAAGCTCCAAAAGTTACTTTTACATTTTATTTGTACTAGTTATGAATGTTGTAAAATAAATCTACTGTGTACTGTCTGCATCTAATTATGAAGCATGTCTGATAATCATTATTAGCCTTATGTCATGGCAAAACTCCGCTCTGGTCTCTGAAAATTTTGAAACTCGCTTATAAACTAATTATTAGGATGCTCTGAATGTATAAGGTAAGTCAGGAATACACTTGAACCACTGCAAACCATTTAAAATGAACTAGTCCTGTTTTTCACATTTTTAAGACAGAAAAAAATCAGGTACAGCACTTTTGAATAAGCGTTTAGATTAATTATCTAGCTTTAGGAGTATTGGGTCTTTGGTAGAAAATGGTCTTCAATATTACTGTTTATTATAATATATTTTAAAAAGTAGAAATCTATTGCACATTTAAATTTGTTATTGTGACAGGCCTAAGCAGATACCAGGAAAGAAAAGTGTTTTCATTGTGCTTATAAGTAAACCTTCTAGTTTGAGATTTGATCAGAGGGGCTGGTTCTAATGCCAGTCTTCATCATAAACATCGTCAGCCTCACTGGACTCCGCCCCGCTGCCCTGCTCCTGATACGGTCCCACAGTCCGTGGTCTGCCCTGGTCTGTGCGAGGTCCTGGTCTAGGGCCTGGTCCTTGGTCAGGCCCGGCTCCCGGCTGCAGAGTCCTAGCTCGGTTCTGCTCCTCTTGCTGTCTGAGCCTGAGGGCAGCAGCCTTCTTCTCCTGTTCAGCGTGGCTCTTCATGTGGGCACTGCGGCTCTTCACTTTACCAAACACTCTGAAGGAAAAAAAACAACAGGATACCAGACTAAATCAAACTCGTTGTATTTGTCCTTAAGCAGTTTAAGCACTCTAAGCAGTAAAATACAATCACAGAAGAGCTCAAACAAAAGTGTCAGTGCAGCTCAACAGGTAGAGTCATCAGGTCCAGTGTCAGGGCAGTGTGAGGTGAGTAAGAGCCCTTAGGACAGAAGTGTCCCTCCTCTCTGTACTCTGTGTCCTGCAGTATCACAGGATCCTCCCCGAGCCAGGTGAAGCCTGGACACACAACAGAAAAACCTCTCCGAAGCCTCACTCTAACACTGCTTTGTCTTTTTCAGTCGTTGATGAGACAGGACATTCCCCCCAAATGTTTCCTCTGGAATATCCTCTGCCATATTTGGTGTAGAAACCCCATTGCATTATTGTAAAAAGCCTGTAGCTTTTCAGAGTTAGCTGGCTAGCATAGCTCCAAGCAGGATTGCCATGGATATAGGCAAAACCAACTGCTCAACTCACACAATCCAATAATCCTTAACATCCTTTGAACTGCACAAGCTGCATTTGTCAGTTTAAAAACTGCTCAGTGTGCCGTAGCAGCCAACCACGACCATGGCAACCAAGGAAGGCGTGTGGCTCAGAGGCAGGGCAGAAGCACATATGCTTTTAAGGCAGATATAATACTTCTAAAACATTCTAAAAATACAATATTTAAACTCATAAAATGATTGATGTTATGATTAAAACTAACTTTAATCTAATAATTATTATGTATCATTTCATGTTTAGCTAAAAATGTATAATGCATTAATATCAATGACTAACATTTCTATTACATTTTTCATTTTTAAAGATGGGGTAACATAACATTTTTAGATGACCATGCTACCTTATATTGTTTTGATTTTATAAATCTGACTGCACATTGCATCAGGTTTGTGAAGCTGTAGTTTACAGTAACATGTTTTTGTATCTTTATGGAGAATTATCGTGGGTGACTTAGGCTTGTAGGCGAGTATTGCACAGAATCTAAAGCTAACCATAAGGAAGGTTCGATAGGGCCCGGGAGAGACTGCTAAAATATTCAGACATGCATGGACGACATTAAAACCTTTTCTGCCATGTTTTTGATGCGGAAGCAACATTGTAACATTGTAGAAAGCTTTAAAAAAATCTATTTGGCATAATGCCCCCCTCTTTAATCTGAATCCAGGCAGTGAATCCAGTCAATTATTGTTAGTAGTACAGCTGCAGAGCACATAGATTTGTTAAGCTGCAACACTGAAAGAGTGCAACTTTGCCCTCTGACAATCAGACAAGACATGCATAAGACCCAAACCACAGTGATGGGCCTCCCCTCTCATGGACAATAATCACATCCACCAAGACAATAACATTGAGGGCTCTTTGTGAAGCTGACAGTACCAACTGGACCATTCTTCTAGGAATGGTTGATTTAACTGAAACTAAGTTCAATTCAATTCAATTTATTTTTGTAAAGCCCAAATTCATGACAGCAGTCGCCTCTTAGGGCTGAACATGAGAGTTGATTAACCAACAGAATTAGAAAATCAACAATGAAACAGAAACAGACAAGCAGATTAAGTAACAGCTTTCCCTTCATGTTTCACCTGTCCAAGAGCTTCACTGTTTCCTTTTAGCACATGTTTGGCAAAAAGGAATAAATTAAGAATAATTTCAATCCAAAACAAATTAATCTTTGAAAAACGTCCAACTCCACCATTTCTAGCAGACAGCATCAGCTGAATCAACATGGGAATGATGTATCCCTGAACTAGGGATAATAACAATAATAATTAAAACTGCAAGCAGTGATAAAGGCCTTCGCCACCCCTTGCAATGGCGGGGTACATGCGACCATGAAGATCCTGCATTTCAGTCCCACTTACATCGCCCCTCCTCCCAAAAAACAGCGTCTAAGTTATACTACTCCATTCATTCCAATGAAACTATTTATGACATTGTCATGCCTGCACATTTGGAAATAACGGTATGTCTTCTCTGATTTTTTTGTTCAGTATGTCAATACGGATGTCCATGCCAAATTTGAAATATTTGTGACAAAGTAATTTTTTGGGTCCCATTCAAAAATTCAAGCGGGCGCTGTAGAGCAGGTTTATATTATAGCTATACAAATTGTAAATCTCTGCGTTCAGGTCGTCAATGCACACAAATGTTTCATTTGGACCAATTCAATTCAACATCAGCTGTGAGAAATATGCACGTTTTTATGCTTTTCAAAAAAGTTTTTCACTTGACATGACAAGGGCTATTTTAATACTAAGTTTCATCTTTGTCTGTATAAAAAGGTTTGGCATCTTCTTCTATTGGCGTAATGTATTTTGACTTTTTAAGGGGGCGCCACGGAGTCATTTTTAATTATTTTCAATTGTGCTTTTCTCTGTCTTTTGGGAAATCCATAGTTGGATTAGTGCAGAGCATCTATTTAGTCTACAACAAAGTCCAGTACTCTGAACCCCATTCATTTCAATGACACCTTTATGATGTCATTACGATAACGTTGCAGCAGATAGAGGTATGTTGTCATTGGCTTTTTTGATCAGTATGTCAAGGAGGATATATGTGCTAAATTTCAATTGTCTATGAGAAACTTTGTAAACAAAAAATGAACTGGGGTTGTTAGGGGGCGCTACTGAGTCATTTTTCAATATTTTTAAGTATGAATTTCAAAAAACAAAAACTTTTACCAATCTTGAATTTTGTGTCCCAAAAAATTGACGTTTCGTTAATGTTCAGGGGGTCAAAAGTGGCTTCAATCCAGCACGTATAATAATGGAATAATGGAAATTTTTTTTCCACCCATTATTTTTCTCCTAAACCATAAAAGCTACAGTCATGTGACTTTCTCATATTATGCCCCATCACAAACAAGGCCCCTGCGAATTTTTTCACAAGTCCAAGAAAAATCGATTATGTTCTACAAATTTTTGAAAATGAATTTTGGAGAGGGCGCTAGAGAGTCAATTTGGGAGATGCCATGATTTGCATATCATTGTGTTCATCTTGCAAATTTGCATAAACACTGTACTAGCGTTTTCCCAACAAAAAATGTGTGAAAGAGAAATATTTCACCATGACCACATCCAAAGTCATACTCAAAATGTAATCTTTAATCACACATGGGTTTAGTGGGTTTTGGCCAAATTTGAAGTGTGATGAAAACTGTGCGAGGAGATGTCCTGAATGTGAGGGTGTGCACTTTTGTCATTACCGGGTTTGATGAAATATGGCCGACTTCCTGTACATTTTAGGGCGGGGCCATAATATAATTTTTGTCATGTCCTGACATGTTCTATTTTTTGATGTGTGTTTCAGATTTTTACTTGGACTTTTTTCCGTGTCGGGCCCCCATTGGCCCAATGAAAATCAAAGTTTGAGGGGGCGCTACCGAGTCGTCTTTCGTTATTTTTTCTCGGGTTCTTTGGTGACAATTAGAGCTTGTCGAGTTCTAATTTTTGATACCACTCACCGGCATCTCGGGGCGTGTTTACTATTTGAGTTATGTCATTTTTTGGGCTCCGGACGCTGTTTTAATCGTCCCTCGCTGGGACGTTGTCCCAGGCTCGGGCCTAATAATAATGTATAGAGTTAGCTTCATTTTGTCATAAACAAATGTAAGGAACTGTATATGACTGCCCGCTTACTGTTTTAAAAAAAATTACTACAATCACAACTGAATCTGGGTTGCTTTAACCTGCATATAGAGGACACATATAAGTTTCATTCTTAGTATATGGACAGGCCTCATGTGAAAGAACCTCCAGAATTCACTCATTGAGCTGCAGAGGCTGCACTAGCATCTGTTAATTGGCTGCAGGTGCTAGGGTTTAGGTAGTGACCATTCACATCAGAGAGGGGCTTTTTAGGTTTAAACCAACTGGATTTCAGCTTTGAAACTAGAAACCCAAATGAGGCTCATTCTACCTTCTGATTGGATAATTTTCTTGAGAATCAAAACTCCAAATTCTACATACACAACTCTGTCCCCATGTCCACTGTTTTTGAACCTGTAAATGTAAATGTACAATAAACCAGCTTTAGCATCAGCAGTTGTTATCAGCAAAAGTGATATTTGATTTGAACATGATGACCTCAAGTATGGAGACTTGAGGTCATGACTTGAGGTGGGCAGCTTTACTGCCCATTAAGTAGTGGTGTAATATAAATATTTTTCTACCGCAGTAGCCTTACCTTCCACACTTCTTGCAGGGGAACACTTGGTCTGGGTCTGGGGGAGCTTTGGGAGGAGCCTTACCCTTCTTGGCCTGGGGCTCGGCGCGAGGCCTAGCGGGAATAGAGGGCTGGGGGGGCGTGGAGTTCACTGGGTCTGGCACTACCACGGACACTGCCTACAAGAGAAGACAAACACAGGGAATTAAAGACTGTTTCACCACTGCCTGTGCTCCCAATTGATACTCTGCAGTGACTTCACAATGTGGGTGTTCTACATATATCTGTATATATCTGTGGCGGAATGTTCAGCAGTTACCATGGTGCAAATGTTGGCAAACACTGTTAAAAATAAAAAAGTCTTAAGATAGACTGAAAGCTTAAGAAAAAATACAAAATAGATTTACACAACACATTTTCAGGAGCCTGTGATCAATCCGAGCATTCATTGTCCTGTTTATATGTTTGAGTTTCAACAAAAAGGTGAGAGTGACTAACTAAAAAACGTTTGGCTAATGCTAACTGATGACTAACGTTACTTGAGAGGGACTTGTGTAACAGCACAAATCAGCTCACCTGTTGTAGTTCCAACTAAGTCAGTTCTTTCTGGTCAAATTGTATTAAAATAAAGCTCAGATTAAAGTTAGTAAAACTTGAGTAACAGAGCTTCAGACAGAGCAATGCCTCAGTTAGCATCACACCCCCAGGGAATGTTGATGACATCACCTGCATAAGTATCAACAGATTGTATTCACTTCATTTATTTACACTGACAGAAAAGACACTGAACTTTGTGTCAGTTTTTGTTTCATGTGGACAGCCCCAGGAATTACAGATAATACAGATATTAACCATAAACCACATAGTTTATATTCCACTTACTAGTTGGACTTGTGTAAAGTTAATTTCATAGATGTTACCTAGCAACCATAATGTAAACAAGGGCCAAAACATGTCTAAATTACACAAAAGTTACTTTTAGACTAATAACAATTAATGATAACTGTCATTTTGTTAAATGTCACCACTAATGTGACCACAGACCCCTTGGTTCAACAGTGACTGCCCAACCCTGTGTATGTGTGTGTGTGTGTGTGTGTGTATGTATATAGTAATCACCACAAGAACTATCATTTTATTTAAAACCTGCTTTTGAAACTTTATAATCTGCAAAGTTATTAATGCATTTTACAGAATCTTGCGTGCGTAAATGTGCTTTTTGGGCTTTTTAGTCCATCGCTCATAGCTGGTTAGCATCTGCAATATCTTTGAACTCTTATTATTTGAATTTTTCGAAAAGTCTATAGGAAAAATGAATGGGAAATTTACTTCTGGAACTGGAGTGGGAGGTCACTGTTGAGCTCCATTTCTGTGTTTTAAATGACGTCACAAAATTCTATAAACCAATGATTATTTAATACAGATAAGCGGCAGCAAAAATGAATATTGTTAAAATGCAGATTGTTGTTGTAACACAGTGAGGTCTTGGGTCGAGTCACTGATAGAAATGATCAGGTTCAACATTTGTGAATTTACTTTATGTTAAGTTATGTTATCTATAGGACAAACTGGCTCTTGCCCCATCTAAGAGTATGACTTTATCACATTCACCTGTTAACTCTGGAGTGATGTGAGTTACTTTGAAGCTTTGAAGACTGCCTGACCCCAAGTCCCCGCTAACTATATATCAAATTTAAATACATACATAGTCGTGTGCCTGTAGTGACTGCGCGACTCTTGCCTGATGCCTGCTCTCCAGCCTCTGCTCAGAGGAAGTGTTTTGTTCAGAGGAAAGCTGCAGTTGATGGGTCAATTCCACATCACTCAGGACCACTCTTGGTTGCATGGAGCTCTGGCATTGGAGATGGAAGCAATAAAAAGAACATATTAACATAGTTAATGCTTCCCCATGTATTTGAGCAGTACAGATACACTACTAGTCAAAAGTCTGGATACAACACCTCATTCAATGTTTTTTTTTTTTTTTTTTTTTTCTGTATTTGTACTACTCTGTACATTTTACACATATAGAAGATATCAAATATACGTAATTATGAAGTAAAGAAAAAAAAGTTAAATATTTTTCAACAGAGTAAAGGGTTATTTACCTTTTTTCCATATATCTAAAAAAAAAAAAAAACACTAAGAGAAATTGTGTCGAAACTTTTGACTGGCACTGTATGTTGTATAAGGAGGATGAGGTCAAAATAATTAGACTGTCAGATAATCAGGACGTGTGCGTTAGCATGCTAGATGTTGTTAGCTTTACTGCCAAGGCAAAACTCAGTGCTGGTTCCTTGAGAGTTGTGTAGTAAAGCACTTTTCAACTCATCGCAGTGAATAATTAGGACACTCAGAATGCATAAACTGAGGAGTAACCCTGGACCACTGCAAAAAGTTTAAAATGAACTAGTTCTAAGACTATAAAAATAAGGTCCACTACCTTTAATATGTTTTACTTTGAATTTAGATATGAATTTTAGATGAAAACTTTTTTATCCATTAGTATTGTTACAGAGCAAAAAAATTAAATTCTGTCTGGACAAAAGGTTTTAGCTCACCCAAGCCGCTTCTTCAGTTCTGGTCAGATTACTGCTGGACACTGCCTTATATCTATGGGAAGGGAGGAGCTAACTACACTGGAACTATCGCACCTGTTTCTGTTTTCTGTCTGAGAGAAGTAATCAGCCTAAATATGCAGGGTTTGTGTGAATGAAACAAAACAGAACATGGGGTATGACTTTGATGAGAAAACAATATTATAACATAGATCAGAAAATAATGTAATATGGGCCCTTTAAGTGAATCTAACACCTCTTGCTCCTATGCCCAGAGATGAGAGCAGCTGTACCTTGTTTTCAAGCACCTCGTCAGGCCGGTCCAGAGGGGAGTCTAGGGGACCAAAGGTGACATTCCCGCTGCGCCCCACCTTAACCTGTTTCTTGTAGGTGTAGTAGAACTCTACACACTGAGCCACAGACTTCGTCTGCACCTGTAAGACAAATATACATATACATATACATATCTTTGTTGTAGATCATTTCTACTATTTTAACTATTACAACAACTTTGTGTTCAAATGTTTCCCCCGTCTGACCACAGACCTGCTGAAAGCAAAAATATGTGTCCTTGCTGTGAGTGAGCTTGCATCTCCGCAAACCTGACTCTTACTTGCCTGGAGAAGGGCCTCTTCCTGTTTGTTTCCATGGTAATACTGTTTCTTTGTTTTTTGATATTCCCCAGTAGGACATAAAAATCACCTATTTCCAAGGAAATTGTTTCGCAAAATATGGTTTTAACTTTGTATTTCCATCAATCAAGCAGGAATTAAGCAGGAATCAAGCAGGTGACATGTCGCCTGAAGAGAGTTACACGATGTTCCTGTAAAGAGGCCTATTTTCTGATCTGATCTAATGTTGTTTCCTCATCACAAACAGACCAGGAGTTGGGTTTTGTTTCATTTACACATGTTTAACACACAAACCCTGCATATTTCTTCTTTTCTCAAGTTCTTTTCTCAAACAGAAAACACTCTGTTCCACCTTGTGATGTCATGTGGTAATACAGGAAGTGCTCCACTAGTGTTTTTAACTGCACACACCTTCATGAGAATCATTTGGATAAATTCATCCCTGGAATTGCTCTACTGAACTAAAGGTAAAAGGAGCTGTTAACTTGAAAACTACCAATTCTTGAATTCACAAGGTGGAACAGAGCATTTTGAGCTTTGGATGTATGTAGACAGATTAATAATAAAGGGTTACTCAAACATGAATGAAACAAAACACAACTCTGGGTATGTTTCTGAGGAGGTAACAGTATTATAACATGGAGCCCAAATAAACTCGTGTGATTGTCATCCATACCAGCTTCTGTACCATGATGAAGTCCTTCCTGTACGCAGAAATGCCTTTGTTGAAGTAGCGTTTCTCTTCTGGAGTCCAGCTGTCCGATCCTGACACATAATGCAGGCACAATTTTAACATGTCCAAGAGCATCAACCTTTGAAATATGATCTGTTCAAATGCAGGCTGAGCAGCTTTAACACAGGACACAGGGACATTATTTAGAAGAATTATAAGAATGAGTTATTACAATGGGTTTTTGCTCATAGAAACCTGAAAAATGACCCAACCGGACAAAACATTGATAAATGTGTACACAAGGCACGAGACTATGAATAACAAAAGTGTCAGATAGACCTAGGGATGAGTGATATATTGGCTCCAGTATCTACCGGCCAGTATCAATACTGATTTGTCAATATTGGTACTGGCCATTATCAATATCAAATACCAATATTTTTTTTCTATTGTCCCATTCTCTGAGTGCCCTTTTGAACACATTAATGAGTCAAAATTGAAATATGAACATGTAACAACTTATTTTATATTCCAGATAAATATTTTGTTTTTATTTTTATGAAAGTTAATTTGTGAACTTTACTTCAACTTAAATTTGTGGGCCTTGCTATGGATTTTTAAAACAGGCTTTTTACCCTTTGCATTGATCACTACTTTGCACCTTTATCATTTTGTTGACCCTGACAGGGCACATATGTGAAGTGAAAACCATTTCATGTGAATTCATCAAGAAGCCCATTGGGAGAAGACCAAGGGTTTGTAACGCTGTCAACAAAGCAAAGGGTGGATAGGTGGACAACTTATTTTATATTCCAGATAAATACTTTTTGTTGTTATTTTTGCAAAAGTAAAAAGTTAATTTGTGATTATTACTTCAACTTAAGATGCAAGTTGTGGGCCTACCTATGGAATCTAAAAGTTAAATATCATTTATTGGTCCATAAAAATCCATATCGGTCCATCCCTAGATAGAACCCAATATATATTCATTATTATTAAATTTACTTATTTGCTAAATAAAACCACTCAGTGATGTAGATTTTACTGTGGCCTATTTATAATGTAAACACATTGGTTACAGTTGGTTTCAGGTATAGTCCAGTCCTGACCTGAGTAGTGGTAGTTGCACAGGGGGTGGTCTTTGGGGAAGAGCACATCCTGCAGCACCAGACGCCCCACTGTTTCCTGAAATAGAAAGTAACAGAGTTATAATGTAACACAGGCATCATCAGGAGAGCTATGATAAAGTAACTGGAATCTCGTCCAAACTAAATTAAATTAAATTAATTTTCCTTCCTGGCTGCTTGAATGATGCTTATGTCAGTGTGTAATCCCTCAGTCATCCAGGTGAGTTTCATCAATTGAATTCTGTCAACTGGACAAAGGTTTAACTGATAGCTCACTAATAGGAGGAACCTGCTGGTGCTCCTTACTGCAATCAAGCTAACAGAAGATACAGATACTCCTTACTGTAAACAACTACATGACCAGTCAAAAGTTTAGACACTTTTTCATTTATGTTTCTTCTTCCTTTCCATGATTATTTACACTGTTGATTCTCCCTGAAGCATCAGAACTATGAATAACACAAATTGAACATAGTAAATAAAAATAAACTCAAAATTACTCCAAACTTGTTTTAGATTTTTAAAAATAGACACTCTTTGCTTTGATCACTGCACTTTTGGCATTTCTTGACCCTGACAAGGCACATCGGTGAAGTGAAAAAAAATGTGAATTCATCAAGAAGGCCAAGATGGGGACTACTTTGAGGAATTTAAATATAAAATATTTAAAAAGATATAGTATTTATTTCTTTGCTACATAATTCTATATATCTTGCATCATATATTTGATGTCTTTTGTGTGTAAATAAATTGTGGAAAGTGATAAACTTAAAGAAAAGATACACTGAAGAAGGTCTGTCTATGTAAACTTTGGACTGGTAGTGTAGGTGTGTTAGTTACAGTGTAGTTCAGACAAATATAAAGCAGTGACTTACAGAACCCTGTCAGTAGTGAAGAAGCCTCTTACATGAGTGTCCAAGACTATTCACCCAAAATATGTGTCCAGTTGACAGAATAACATTTTCTTTTGCAATGCTTATTTCGGTACTTAGTATTGTAGTAATCATTGTTATTATGACAAGAAAATAATAACAAAGCTCATAAATCTCACTATTTCTTTAAGGAAAAATTAAGTCATCCTCCATTTGTAGTGACACTGCTGAATAACTTATAACACAAGTTGTTTTCCAAGGATTGAGTCTACCAGTCCAAGAGAGATCAAACCTAACTCGGTTAAATAATGAGGTGCAGTGTTCTAATTACACTGCATGTGCATGTACATGAGCAACCGTGCCGTGCTTTGGCCCCTCTCCACCAATCGGGCCAAAGTCCCGTGCCGTGTTTGTTTGAGCTAGTGTGAGCGCACCCTTAAACACCACAATGCGCAGCAGTTCTTTAATCAGCTTATACCATGGTCCCACAAACAGAAAATAGTTCACTTTTAAATCTGGCAACCTTTTGGCTGTCCATGGACATTCAAGTCATTAGTTATTTCTGTTTTAGTTGAAGCTAGTCCCTCCTAACAGCATTTCATTTGTTTCCCCATTGTTATGGCAAAAGATGAAGTTTAAATTTGTTAACTGGACAAATCGTTGTAAGAGTGAAGACATTTCGCTGCTCATCCAAGCCGCTTCTTCAGTTCTGGTCAGATTGCTGGTGGCCACTGCCACTTGTCCAGTTGACAGATTTAAACTTCGTCTTTTACTATGGATCAGACCTGGACGACTGAGGGTTTACACAGACATCCCCATTGTTATGGTGATGCTCACAGCATAGTGATATAGAACAGTGATAAACTGTTGCCGGACTACTTGTGTGGTTATACAAAAATAATGCACGGCAGTTAGCCTCTCTGACCATGGTAGCATTTATTTTAACAGTACTCAGCCCTCTTAAAACTGCACCCATTCCCCCATATTTCCCAGCTGACTTCAGCCCTCTCACCAGCACGTCTCCTCCGCTCTGGAACAAGCAGTGCAGGGCCAGCTCCTGGTTGGTTCCTCCTCCCCTGAGAACACTGGAGCACGCCATATTCATCAGGTCACGCACTGCACACAGAACAGGGAACTCAAGGACTCAGTATAAAATATTATCCACTAACACAGTATTCACTTAATAGAAACTACTGATCAACTTTTTGAAATTTTTTACCATGTGAAAACATTGCTCCTTCATCAAAAATATGAGTGAAGCGGATTTAGATGTCATCTATGCATGTCTGAGTAATCTTGCAGTCTCTCCTGGGCCCTATTCAAACCCCCCTTACAGTTAGACATCATAGACTGTATATATGGAGAGACTTCGCAAGCTGCTGTGTTCCAAATAGGAAGTGATCATGGGTGCACTTCCAGCTCCATCGATTTGGCTACAATCCCAACACTTTACACTGAAAAACTGTCACCCCTCTCTCTGTAACTGCTGCAGTGAGCCTCTTCATTTTGGTCTTTAAATGTTTATATTATATATCATGCTCTACATGACCCTGGGCTTATTATTTCATTATTGTTTCTGTAAATCAAGATATGAACAGATGACTTAGGTGCCTTCTTTCCCCGAGGTCACTCTCGCTAGTGTTAGCAATAGGTCTGAATGACAGCAGTGCTAAATGCCCGCTCCATGCTAAGCTAGTTGTATACACAGGAAGGGCTGTTACCTTCATCAGCCTCGCTTTGAACTGGCTCTTTGGTTGCTGTGATACTCACATTTGGATTTTCAAATATGGAACCCGGCTCCAAATTGGCCCCTATAACTGCTAGCCTCGATGAGCTTCATCTGACTGGAGCCGAAAGCTGTGGGTGATGTCACACTCACTTAGTCCACTTCTTTATACAGTCTGTGGACTCATTCTAGTATTTCACGTATCGTTCTCACGAGTATTTTTCTCTGCACTATCCGTGGGCCGTTCAGACATGCTTATATTTGATCAATCTTTTTTTTAACAAAGTTTAGCACTGATTAGCTACGCCAATATTGGTCAACACTAAATAAACTCTGGCTTACTGTGTCCTCGGTATCCACAAGCTTCTATGTGAGGGAGTTTATTTACAGCTACTTAACTACAGCTGCTTAAAAAGGGTGTATTTCATTTCTATGGGGTATTAACTGCCAACACATAAACATCACCAGATCACCATGTTACCTTTTATTGTTTTGAAAATGCTATATTTGCCGAAAACAACATATGAACATGCTTAATAAATTTCAGTTCAATTTCTGATGCTCTGAGTCCCCCCGTTACTTTGCTATCCACTTTCACACAACACAATCAGCGTGCATCCCTCTAATGAAACTATTACACATCGCATCAGGTTTGTGAAGTTATAGTGTATTGTTTTGTATAATGATTTGTATGTTCATGGAAAATTGTTTTGAAGCATGTCTTGCTAACCTCAAAGAGGGTTCAAATAGGGCCCAGGAGAGAGGGATAAATTGTTCAAATATGCATGGATAACATAAAACCCCTTCTGTCATGTTTTTGATGAGGGAACAACGTTAAAACATGGAGAAAAGCTCCAAAAAGTCAATTTTGCAAAATACCTCCTCTTTAAAGGTGTGGAAATATATCGCGATATTGTTCTCCACATGAGCACACAATCTCATGGCAATTTTATCTCATTCCCATCCCTATTACACAGTAGTCCAAATATAAAAAAAACCCTTGTGTCCCTCTTTACCCTTTGCTCATACTGACCTGGGTCTGGTCCCCCTGTGGTGGGGTCCTCCAGGGGGCGCCACAGCAGGTCAGCCTTATGCAGGTCCACCTCACATCTCTCAGGGCTCTGTAGGTCCGGTATCTCTGCCTGGTACTGCTGCCCGATGTTGATGCGCCTAGGCACACGCAACACAATGATTGGTTGTATACAAGATTTAATAAAGATGTATTTTAACAGTTGATCATTTTGAGATTCTTATAGTCCTTATATTCTTAAAGACCTGTATTATTGTCTGACGTCAGTCTATAAGAATCTCAAACGTATGAAAACAACAAGGTCTAGCGAACCTAACGGGTCTATGGTATATATATTTTAATATTTACAGGAGAGGGAAGAGGACTTACGGCTCGAGGCTCACTGGAGTGGCATCAGGGACAATAGTGAGAGGAGATTCTTCTGAACTGGCTGTACTTGCTGAAGAATAGAACAGTATTATGAATTATAATTATTACTTTAATAAAACACTCTAAGTGAAAACTTCACTTTGATCCGTACTAGGAAACACAGGTTTGAGACCACAGAAAAAAACTAAAAACTTTGTATTGATTGCATTGATATCATTCTAAAATTTGGCACAATTTCTCATAAGCCTTGATCAGAATGTGACGTCATATCAGAATGTGATAATGTGATCTAATATCGGAATGTGATAATGTGATGTCATATCGGAATGTGATTTAAACTTCGAATGTGATGTCATATCGTAATGTGATGTCATATCAGAATGTGATATCATATCGTAATGTGATATCATATCGGAATGCGATAATGTGATGTCATATCGAAATGTGATTTAATCTCGGAGTGCAATGTCATATCATAATGTGATGTTATATATGAATGTGATACTGTGATGTCATATCAGAATGTTATGTCATATCAGAATGTTCTCTCATATCAGAATATGATAATGTGATGTCATATCAGAATGTGATAATGCGATGTCATATCAGAATGTGATAATGTGATGTCATATCAGAATGTTCTCTCATATCAGAATATGATAATGCGATGTCATATCAGAATGTGATAATGCGATGTCATATCAGAATGTGATAATGTGATGTCATATCAGAATGTGATAATGTGATGTCATATCAGAATGTGATAATATGATGTCATATCAGAATGTGATAATATGATGTCATAGCAGTATGTGATAATGTGATGTCATATCAGAATGTGATACTGTGATGTCATATCAGGCCTTGATAATGCAATGCCCTCTGCACATCTTTTCAGACTTTCATATTTTCTCTTTCGTCCTTTGTTGCATCATTTTCAGATATGAGATACTGATTAGATTTTTGCTGTGCTTGTTAACTTTGCCTGTCTGTTGCTTGTAGAATGGAAAATATCCTGGCAATGGAAAATGTCCTGGAAAATATCCTTTATGGCTCTTTGTCGTCTGTGCAAAAGGCACTTACAATACAAACTACTTACTTTTACAATTAATTTGCTGATGTCATTTTTACATCAAGTTATTTATTATTTTTTTTATTTTAGAAATTGTTTCAATAATTCAATAATTTAAAGGTCTTAGATTGCACAAAACTGATTCTCGTGAGCTTTCACCCATGTTATAATGCTGTTATCCTCTCAAAACATACCTGGAGTTGTGTTTTGTTTCATTCACATGTTTGAGTAAATCTGGTTTATTTGTCTGTCTACATCCCCAAACCTCAAAATGCTCTGTTCCATCTTGTGATGTCACAAAGAGGTAGTTTTCAAGTTAACAGCTCCTTTTTACCTTTAGTTCAGTAGAGATTGGCAATTCCAGAGCTGAAATGACCCAAATGATTCAAGCGAAGGTGTATACAGTTTAAAAAACACAGTGGAAACACAGTACACTTCCTGTATTACCACATGACATCACAAGGTGGACCAGAGCGGTTTCTGTTCGAGAGAAGAAGCCAGCCGAAATATGCAGCGTTTGTGTGTTACACATGTGAATGAAAAAAAAAACACAAACAGGTCTGTTTATGCTGAGGAAAGATCAGAAAATAGCATAGGTGATTTAATAACTAATAATATATTTGTCAAATGTTTTTGAGTTATTTATTTTTTATTGCTATTTTTACTTTTATTTTCTTTTTGCTGTTTTAGGGCTAGTAAGATCATATTGAGTATTTATAACTTTTGCTGTTGCCTTTTTTTAGGGCAGTAATTTGGAAAAAGTTTTTTAAATGTAGTGGGTTTGTGAAAAGCCACTCACTCAGGCGCAGCAGGCTGACAGTGGCAGATTTGGGTGTGGCCTGAGGGGGCAGGACCTGTGTCCCGGCCGCCATGTTTGAGAGGAAGGTGGAGAAGTAGAGCCCTGACCCCCCTCTGAGTGGGGACAGGATGGGAGGGGGGGTGTAGGGTGGCAGCACCAGGGGTGGGTCCAGTGGGCGTACAGGGGAGCGAAGGTTCGACTGGTACGGAGTGATACTGGAGTACACAGATGGGGCGATAAAGGAGGAGGGCCGCGGAGGGGGGATGATCAGAGGCTCAGGTCGAGGACGACGCTTCGGTTTGGGTTTCCCCTCCTCGTCTGTCCCTGAGTCATTCTCTCCATCCTGGAAGAAAAAAATACCATATTCATCAACATGCGTATACATCTTTACTGATTTATTCCATTTTGGTAAGTCTCAATTATGAAGAAAAGGAAAAGGCTGAACTCTTTAAATATCCTATATTATGCAAAATTGACCCCTGTGAGCTTTAAATCATGTGAGAATGTTGCCTCCTCAAACACATACCTGGAGTTGTGTTTTGTTTCATTCACAGATGTTTATTATTAGGCTGTCTACATCTCCAAAGCTCAAAATGTACTGTTCCATCTTGTGATGTCATTAAGTTATTAGCTACTTTACATTTTGTTCAGTAGAGACTGCACAGTCCAGAGCTGAAATTATGATGACTGAATCCAAATTATTTTACACAAGTATTATTTGGATTATTCTTACTCTTATTAGTGTGGGACAAAGTCCCGGTAAGGGACTAATTAAAACCGCATCCAGAGCCGGAAAATGGCAAAAATCAAGTACTAAACACGATCCGAAATAACAGTGACTGGTATCAAAAATTAGAACTCAATGAGCTCTAATTGTGACAAAAGACCCCGAGAAAAAATTATGAAAGAAGACTAGGTAGCGCCCCCTCGAAATTTGATTTTCATGGGGCCAATGGGAGCCAAACCCTGAAAAAAAACTCAATGTAAAATCAGAAACTCTCATCAAAAAATAGAACATGTCAGGACATGACAAAAATGATATTATGACCCCGCCCTAAACCGTACAGGAAGTCGGTCATATGGTGCTATCTCACAAAATGGCTCTCTAGTGCCCTTTTCAATATTTATTTTCAAATATTTTTGTAAGACAATCTGTTTGTCGCGGACTTGTGAAAAATTTCACAGGGGCCTTATTTGTGATGCAGCACAATGCGAAAAAGTCACATGACTCTAGCTTAAATTTCCATTCTTCTTCTTTATTATTTTTATGGCCGGATAGAGGCCATTTTTCCCATGCTGAACATTAAGGAAAAGTCAGTTTTATTGGACCAAAAATTCAAGGTTGGTGAAACTTATTTTCAACTGTAAAAGAAATAATTTTTCAAACTGACTCAAGCGCCACCGTTTTCATCATAGACAAATGCAATTTGCTGCATAATTATGTCAAGAAAAGTAAAAAATTATATTATGGCCCTTCCCTAAACCCTACAGGAAGTTGGCCATTTTGGGCGGACCCCAATTTTTGCAAAATTTTTCCTTTCACATTGGAATTTTTTACACCGTGGATTTTCATTGAAAAATCTTGAAAATTGGTCAAAATGAAGTACGCTCACGTGCCATTACAGACTAGTCTTTTCCATTGTCAACCTGCAAACAAAAAAGCCATTTTTACAGGTACTAAATTGTGCCTAACTCAGATATGCAGTGTATTATTGCCTGGCATTAATATATATTTTGTGCAAAGTGATGTTCGGAATGCAATGACATACAATTTACATAGCAGAGACAATACAATGCTCCACAGCGCCCCCTTGAAATTTTGAATGGGATCAAAAAAATTACTTTGTAACAAACGTTTGCTTGCCATACTGAATAAAGCCTATGAGGACATAACTCTATCTGCAACCATGTTACCATGGTAACATAAGAAATGTGTCGTTGTGTCGCCTGTTGTGGACGGAACCCAAATTTTGCCAAATACATTTTGCCACCACTTACACCGTCACACTGTGAGTCAGGCTCAAACACGACCTTCCAATGAGATTTCTTTATTTTTCTTATGCATGAGAAACAAAGGACCATGCATGCCCTTGGCTAATCCACCTGTTAATCACGCCCACCAGGCTCACATCTTCATACTGGAGTACCAATTTGCCTGGGATCTGTACTCAAGATCCCAGGCAAATTGGGGATGGGGGGACATTCAGCTAACTATTAGAGCCAGGAATGAATGTGACAATGCTGAAAAGTCATGCCTGTTCCTGCCCAATAAATCCAAATCCACACAAGCTAGCATTAGCTCACCTGCATGGAGCTCTCCGTAACAGAGTTCCTGAGCGACCGTCTTCGGGCTACGATGACCGAAGCTTTGTAGAGGCTCTGACCCCCACAGCGGTCACTGGTCCTGGGTCGGCCCAGGCTGCTGCCCCCCTCTGCCTCCGGGGCTCTGGGCACAGGCACTGACACGGGCATGACCAAGGGGGCCATGGAGGACTGTCTGCCCGCTGGGACATCCACCTGAAGGGGTCAGAGAGATAGAAGAGAAACTTCAACCAAACAACAATGATATGGTACATTCAACCACATTTGACACCTTCAGTTTTCTCTGAAGTACTATTGAATTTGTGGCGTTGTAATGAAGACGCACACCTCTCAAAAGTCTTGGATGTTGGATTTTAGGTATTACAGTAATTATTAGTGAGTATTAGTAGCAGCTGTGGTAGCAGGAGCTTTGTAGCAGTAATAGTAGTAGCAAAAGTAATACTAGCAAAATATTAGTAGTAATTGTGGCAGCAGCTGCAGTATGTTGGTAGAGTGAGGACGATTTGTAAAAATGTAATGCAAGTTTATATCAAAAGGCGTTTATTATTTTTTAAAATAATTAAGCCTCAGTTTTGGCCTGCTCCATTGACCCAGTACAGTTTGGATTTGCCTTGGACATAAACCTGGTTTGGCCCAAGTTTAGTCCAGTTCTATGTTATTCCCAGGACATGTGCGAAGGGAACATTCAGCCGGGATTCATAGAACCGTAGTTACATTCATAACTTTCATTTGTTATTAGTCTTTATACTGGAGTAGTTTACAAGCAAAATATGGGTGAGTGGGTGTGCCAGCCTCTCCCTGTTCCAGCCTCCTGGTGGAGCAAAGGAATGTGAAGGTGTGCAGACATGCAGAGCACACTCCAGCTGCAAACTGCATCCACTAAACCCAACCTGTGTAAAACCTGATCTGCTTGTACCACTGTGGTCAGAGAGGTGACCTGCAAAGTTCATCTCACTGTTCAGCTGATATTTACCCCTACACAATGTTTAAATGTGACCAAGAGATGAATGCAAACAACAGGTTACATCACGCACTGTACACTTTTCCACCTGGGCAATTACATCTCAGGCAAAACAATAACATCTCCAAGGAGACAGGAAAGTGGAGGACTAACTAGAAAAATTACATAGTGCACATTAAGGAGTCATCATTAGTTCATTATTTCAGTAGTTGAACGATCACAATTAATCCAAATAATCGTCACAGCACTAATTAGCAGGATTCAATAAAATTGTAGTACTACAATTACAACTGAACCTGGGTTGCCAGAGCCTTAACGTTTTTCTCATACTCAGGATATGGACAGGCCATGCCTCATGTGAAAGCTCAGAACCTCCAGAATTCACTCACTGAGCTGCAGAGGCTGCACTAGCACTAATTCATGATTGGCTACAGGTGCTGGGGTTTAGGTAGAGACGAATCAGATCCTTTTAGGCTCAAACCAACTGGATTTCAGCATTGAAACTGGCAAACCAAATGAGAGACTCATGTGAGGCTCATTCTGCTTTCTGATTGGATAATCATCTAAACTAAAACCCCAAATTATAACAAAGAACTTAGCCATCATGTCCAATGGTTTTGTACTTAAGGATAAAACAGCATTACAAGTGCAGCAGTAATCGGTAAAAGTTATATTTGATCACATTTACCTCATATCTGGGGACACAGTTCAAGTCATGTATATGAAATTTTAAAAAACAAAACCTTACATGCAATTTCTTTAGACTGAATAATCATCAAAAAGTCAGAGTTCTGGGGTCAGTGTGTTTGGCATAGGTGTATTTGAGCTGCACGAGTGCCAGCAGCAGCTCTACAGTAAATGGTGTCAGACTGAATAAGGCTACAGGGCTCAACTTACTCACACACAGGATCAGAGAAAAGACTTTCAGGTCAGGCCAGTCTACACAGCACATGCACCCGCGTACACACAAACACATAACCCAAGTACACACAGACACACAAACACACACCCCAAATGCTCACAAACACACAACCCTAGTACGTGCAATTCAAGTGAATGACGGGTTGGACTTAATCTGGTCAAAATGGTCTTTCTGTTGTAAATACAAATGATAGTTTTACACCAATCAAGAAGCAGTTGAAAATACACCACTAATCATCACTACATCAAGTTTTTCAATGATGTTCCTTCTTTATTTCCATGATTATTTACACTTTTAGCAAATTACCAAAGGAACAGCATTTCCATGGAAGCAAGCAGAAGGAAGCCTTCCTCCAGGCCAATTAAGAGTCAGGTTTATGAAGATGCAAGTCAGTTCACAGAGCGGACGTATGTTTTTCTAAGTTTTCCAGTGCAATAAGCAGTTTTCCAGTACAATAAACAAAACAAAAACTGAAGTTAAAGGAACATGAAGCTTCCCTTCTGGACCACTAGATTCCTGTTCCTGTTCCTTCCTGTTCTTGCAGCTTTAGGTTTTGTTTCTAAATTGTTTTGTTTCTAATTTTGGTGGTTTTCAGACTGTAGAATGTGAAGATGTCATACCTCCAGATTCCCCTAAGAGCCAGTTCTCTTTTTGACCACATTGATACTTACCAGAGATATCATGTTGGGGGAGACTGCATGTATGTCTATGGTGTAATGTTTAGCGGCTTCCATGGGGACACAATGCACACACTAGCAAACACAGCCAAATAAGTTTTAAGATTGTCTGAAAAGAACAGATACACAGGAGCCTGTGATAAATACGAGTGTTCATGGTCCTGTTTAGGTGTTTGATGTTCAGCAAAAAAATGAGTGTGATCAATTGAAAAACTGTTGGCTAATGCTAGCTAGCTTGTGACTGTAATGTTATGTTAGAGGGACTTGTTTAACTGCACAAATCATCTCACCTGTTGTAGCTAGGAGGCCTGTCAAGATAACTTTTGAAGCATGATATACTGCATTGATATAGAGATATACTGCAATAAACGATAATACTGAAACAATGTTATACCATTGATACAATTAAAATACAGCAAGATAATCCCAATAAAAGCATTTTAAATAAACCGTATCATTAAAAGCCATGAGCTGCAACAAATGAATAACTGAACAAAACAATAATAAGCCACAGAAGTGACTTATTCAACCCTTTACAGCTCAGATCTATACAAAAATAACACAAATCTTTCCAGTTTTCCAAGAAAATGTACCCACGATAAATACTGACCTCAAAATTAATGTTTCCAGCTTTCAAATATTGAACGATAACTCCATATAGTAATTATTGTGACAGGCCAACAACCAAGTCAGTTCTTTCCATTCAGACTGTATTAATAATAAAGAATACGTTTTAGACAGTGCAGCGCCTACAGTTAACATCACGCCCCCAGGGAATGTTAATGATATCAGCTAAGTGTACTTTGAACTGAGTGTACTGAATATCGAAAAGGTAAATTCACAAATGAAGAATATTATTGGCCGATAGATGTTGTGATGCTATCTGAAAATCTGCTATTCTAATTTAACAAGAATCCATCTCCTGGTCATTTTGGTAAGCTAACATCGGCGGTTCATAGCGCGCTTACATAAATGTGCTCTTGAGGATAATTACATAACAGCCTGCCACAATAGAGAAGGATCTGAGTCTTCCTCCAACAACCAACTGTGCCCAAAAGATGCACACATTCAGAGCCAGAGCCTGTGATTTACTTACATCTAGGGTTGTCAAAAGTATCGATACTGAAAAACTAGTATAGAAATTCAAAACTAGAAACTCATTTGAAGGTATCGATACTAAAAAAAGCCAGACAGAAATGATCCTTTCCTGAATATGTTTAGAATGATGTTGAGCTGTATCTTTCACAAGTATAAGACACATAGACTAGTATACACCCATGGACCACTATAAAACTAGGGACAGGACGATATTAAAATTTAGACTCACGATTATTGTGACCAAAATAATTGTGATTAACAATATTATCACAATAATATTAACCTGTTAACATTCCGACGGCCTCCTACTTTACAATTTACAGCAATGTACATATACTTTTGCGTCACTCACACAAACAATCTACACATCAAATGAAAGCTACGGCGCTCGTCTTTTCTAATATGCTAATATGTTCATCTGCAATCACTGCAATCAGTGCTGACAGGAAAGCCATTCTTACAGAAAGGCCAAACGTGTGGATTTGGACCTCACGTACTTTGAGGCTCTGGTTCTGTTAAACATCAACATATTCCCAGAACGTTGGTCTTATTCGTTCTGTGCACGTCTAGAGAATATAATCCAGTGAAGAAATTATGTCCACAAATAAGTTAGATCCTCCATGTCCAATCTGCTGCAGGAAAGTATTCTTAATGTGAAATCTGCTCTGTCACTTTTTTTTGCATTTCTTTTGTCAATTTCAGGCATAACAAACTTCTGACAGTGCCAACTTTGTTCCTCAGCGCTAAAAACACGTGTCAGCTTCAGTGGCGGGGGTTGTGGGTCACTGGAGCCCCAAACAGCAAATGAGTGCTACAGATGACCGAAAGTTTTACGCCCCGCTCTCCCCCTTGTAGAATCAAACAATTACATTACACACATTTAGTGACGTTTTCCCTTACAGCCAATGAGTAGCAGAACATTCCATCTGTTTGCTTTTCCGCAAACAGATGGAGCTTGACACATGCATGAACAAAGCCGAGTGGATCCATGCGTAATCCTCGCGCATTTTACGCACTGTTGTTTAGCATTTTAAACATGACGAAAACTGACAAAACAAAGGCAATATGTGATCAAGGACAAGTTAGACTAGAGACATCTCTGACCCGGAGCGGTTTGTGGCAAAGAGTGAAGACGGCTTTGGATTCCGGAGTAGAGGACCTTATTTTTTGATGGAATGGATACTGTTCTCGATCGGTAAGCGTGGTTTATTCAGCTATTGACATAATTGTAGGTAAAGTATATTGTGTGTGTGTGTCTGTAAAATACTGTTTTCTATCGCTAGGTTAGTGCTAGCTAAAGTCAACACAAACACGGGACTATTATTCGTACAAATCCAAATTAACACAAACTTCATTCAATAGTTTATTTCACATATGTTACTTGGATATTTTCAGCTCAAGTTTGTCAAACCATGCAGGATGTTTGTCTCGTAAATGCGTATGCAAGTTGCTGGGTGTTTGCCCCTTGGAGCCGCAACTTTTTTTTGGCAGGCTCTGCCACCAGAATAAGCACAGACGCTAACAAGTGTCATTGCTATGACAGAGAGCCCCTTGTGGACAAACACCAAAACTAACATCTAAACATTGTATTGAAACTGCACACATGCGGCAGTCTTGTGTCGTAAAGGCGATTATAATCGTGCGTGATGATCACAATTATTAAAAAAGCCACAAAATGATTAATTGTGGGACCTTTTTTAATCGCCATTAACGATATTATCATATATCGTCCCATCCCTACTATGAACTTACTGCACACTGAGGGATTACACCCATAACACACATGGGAATAGACCACAAAGTACTACCATTTAAGAGGGAATATCACATTCTACTGTCTAAAGAAAGAGTGGTTTTTATTATTATCATTGTGGTATTGGAATTGTATTCCTTATATCGAGTTCGAGTTTGAAATTTTAGTATCGTGACACCAATAGGGTCAAATGCCTGTCTGTTTTCCCAAATGATAATCCAGTGTTGAAACTGGATAACATTCTGTTCCATCAATAAAGTATATTGACTTAAGAGCAATTCAGTTCAAAGACCATCAAAACACAACACGATTCCCTTTGCAATGCATTAAGATGTAACTAGTGTTGTTACAATGTCGATACAAAGGAATAGACCCATTACTCAATACCGACTCTGATACCAAAATATATAGAATGTGATTCTTCCACATTAAATGTTCATACTTTGTGTTCTATTCCTATGTGGGTTATATGGGTTTATAGTGGTCCATGGGTGTATACTAGTCTATGTGTCTTATACTTGTGAAAGATGCAGCTAAACATCATTCTAAACATATTCAGGAAAGGTTAATTTTTGTTCTGCGAATGTGACTTTAAGTTTTGCTACCTGCTCAAATTACTATCTAGTTTCAACACTAGTTTTACTATTGATTATTATCTGATTTTTGATACTTTGGCATCACTATTTGAAACATAGTTTATGCTGGTGTGGTTTTGTTTCCTCATTTGTGCTTTGCATGCTAGTTGCATGCAGTGTTGGGAATAACGGGCGTTAAACAATAACGGCGTTACTAACGTGTTGTTTTTTTCACTAACGGAGTAATTTAACTAATTACTTTTCCCAGCGTCCCAACACCGTTACCGTTACTGACAGTAAAATGTGGCGCGTTGCTATTACTTCAGTTCACTCTGCTCTTCATCAGAGCATCTCTCAGACAAGGAGCTGCAGCGCTGTTGTGTTTTCTTTCGTGAAAGAGTCTCGGGGTGAGATAATAGGCTTGCTTGAGATGAGCAAGGCCGGCGCAGATAATCTAGTGAGCGAGGCCGACGCAGGCCGCCGCTCGAACGGCGCATTTAAGTCGGCGGCGGGTGCTTCGACCCGCACTTCGAACAGTACATCGAACAGTGCATTTGGCGAATTGGGACAAACGGCCGCAATTTCTGAGCGAGGCGAGGGCAGCAGCTGTCCACCGACTGTGGCCGCCTCCATGGACTACAAACGCTTAAAGCATGATGGGAAATGGTGTCCTGTCACACGTGCATTGACAGCTGATTGGGTCCGAGTTGAGTTTTGATCAGAAACGTGACACCCTGACGCACAGCTGCCTCATCCTCCAACTTTACACAAACTACTGCCACATATTTGATATGGACATATGTTTTAAATGTGACTGAAAGTGTCCAGGCTGTTGTCAGATATGGGATCACTTGTAAACAAATACAATATAATTACAATCTGTTAAAGTGAAATAAATGTTAAAGGTTCACATCTGTTGTGTTTTTATTGTTTTAACATAGTAAGTAACGGCATAGTTACTTTGCCTAGTAACTAGTTACTTCTCCCAAAAAGTAACTGAGATGGTAACTCAGTTACTTTTGGGAGAGAAGTAACTTTATCATGATGGCTCTTGTCTCTGAGAGTTTGAAAAGTGTTTATAACCTCATTATGGTGAATAATTAGGATGTTCTGAATGCATTTCATTTATCGCAGGTTATTTTTGGAACGTAATAAATGAGGGACCACTGTATATCTTACGAAAAAATTTATGAATAAGCCGCACTGTACCATAAGCCGCAGTTTTTAAAGTGTAGAAAAAAGGAGCGGAATCCGGAAATTACGGTACTTTAAAGAAGGGGTAAATTACAAAATTGATTTTTCGAACCTTCCTTATTGTTACTGTTCACAGCAACTTGACAAACCTGATGTGATGTGCAGTAGTTTCATTAGTGGGATAAACACGGATTGTGTGATTGCGCTCTGAAGGGGGAGTGACGTAGGGAGCAAAGGAAAGAGGGACTCACAACATTAAAAACGGATCTTAATATTTTTTTCAGTGACTATAGCATTTTCAAAACAAAAAAGTTAATAATATGTTATGTGTCAGCACCCCCCCCCCCCCCCCCCCCCCCCCTTTAAAATGTGAACTTTGAAAAGAATCCTATTATTAACACGTAAATCTCAAATCTGATCACAATGCTTGTAAGAAAACTTTGATATTTTTTCCCAAATGGTTCATCTTTTGTTATTAATTTCATATTTGTAAAACTCTGCTAGCATAGACCCCCGCTCTCACCTTGCCTTTAGCAGGCAGCGACTCCCTCTTGGCTGCCTGCTGTGCCAGTGTCTCCAGATTGATCTCCTTGGATCTCCTCCTCCCTGCGGGGGCTCTGGATCACTCCTCCCAGTCCCTGCCTGGCCCTCTGCTGCTGCCCTGTGCCCCGACGCGCCTACTCCATTCTGGGGCATCTCTGTTGTCGGCGACTGCCCCTTCTGGACAGCCGCCTGGACCTTCTTGGCTGTGCTCCCGTAGCTGGATTTGCTTTAGCTATCACCGCTTCTTTCACAAGATGTGCTCTACCGTGGTAGCTCTGTGTTCTCCTCCTTTTTAGGTCTTCTTGTTGACCTTGGTATCTCACAAACTGCTGCTTTGACTCAACTTGTTGCATGTTCTGCTGAATATTCTGTTGGCTAATCTGTTGGCTAGGCTGCACGTGTCTCTCCTGCATGCACTGTTGTTGTTGCTGTTGATACTGCTGCATTTGCATCTGGTGTTGTTGAAGTTGCTGCATTTGAATCTGCTGCTGGTTGTGAATTTGCTGCTGCTGCTGAAACGGATGGAGGAGTGGTTGTTGTTGTTGTTGTTGTTGTTGTTGTTGTTTCGGTTGCTCGGGTAACCCAAACTTTGCATGGCCTTACTCTGCTGAAACCCCGCATAGTACCCCGGATTGAACTGCGCCTGCTGTGGTTTACTCTGCCGAAAAGTCTGAAATGGTTGCAGTATCGGTGCTTGTAACGTAGTATGTGCTTGCTGCTGCTGCTGCTGCTGCTGCTGCTGCTGTTGCTGTTGTTGCTGTGGATAACTTTGGATCTGGGCCATAGGATCCCATTGCGTATTGTCCCTAAAAACATCTTGCATTTGGTTTTCTGACGCCATAGCAACCCCTTCGTGCATTCCTTTAAGAAACATCTGCCCCCTCACGTTGACTCCTCCCATGTATCCGGCAACGTTTTGACCCCACCCTGGTAGCTGAGGTTCCTGGGTCCAACCGGATCCTTGCACAACCTCCTGGTGCGTCCACTTCACCTGAGCAGGCTGCTGTTGGTAGTGTCCAACGTTTTGCTGTGTTTTTTCCGGATGGTACAGCCCGGATGTCCCTGCATTTAAGTCTGTGTGGCCGGGATCCAAAGCAGGTTGAGTCATGCCGTAGAAGTTGTCGTTTTGGTGCACAGCTTGCTTCATGGTTGCAGTGCGGTGCTTTGCAGGCTTGTTGACTTGGGGAGGGAGGCTCATGGCTGACGATTGGAGCTCGTGAAAAATCCGTATTGGGCAGTTCAAGCAATTCTTGAGTTTTATAGCATCCGAGGGAGAGTAAAGTTAAACCAAGTTGGTCCAATCAGAGGAGAGTGCAGATGCCGGTCTCCATGGTCATTGCTATAGCACAGATCCCTGCAAGCACACAGTTATGAGTTAGCCCAAACCACAGCTAGGAAAGTCTTTGAGTAATACAACAGCTATGCCCTACAAAACAAATGGAGATTTCTAGATTCTAAATATTCCTTCCCAATGTCCACACAGGTTTAAAAAGTGAATCTGTTCAATAGTAATGGAAATATAGGACTATTCATAGCCCCACTGGAGGTTTACTGGAAGTAAGATTGGAATTTGTAATAGTAAAATAAAAGTGCTTCATTCCATTCTCAAACTGGGGGCCACTGATTGTGAAACGCGACTCTCTTCAATACCAGTATTACATTTAGAAGAGCTTGGATGGGTTGTTTTAGTTTGTAATGGTTCTACTGATTCTGATTTGAATTTAAAGCTACACTCTGCTTGTGTCCAGGAAATGAAACTGTTTTTGCCTGCAATGTTTCAAATATGGCATTAATCTTGCATCTATCTTGCATTTGCATGCAACAAATGATTTAATGCTCAATCATATCTAGAAAAACATTTTACTATGTGGGGTATTGCCACTCCACAGACTTGAGCTGTAACTTGGCCTGGTGGCATCACTTGCTTGTTTCCACGGAGATAGACAAGTTTAATACCATAGTGTGGAACATTCCAGGCAAGTGACAACCCCTTTGCCTCTTGTGGAGTGTCTGTCACCTGCTTGTCTCTATGGAGAAGAATTCTTTGGATTGCAATGTTCCACAGTATGGCATTAATCATGTGTATCTCCATGGAGACTAACAGGTAACACCATCAGGCCAGGTTAGATCTGTGGAGAAGCGACTCTGCTAACAGTTGCTTGGGGTATTTCTGAGCAATAAAAACATGGGTATTTAAATAATTGTAAAATAGGTTGGTTTAACACCATACTGTGGAACATCTGAGGTAAAACAACAATATCTCTATGGAGACAAGCAGATCGCGGACCTTTGTCCCAAAAAGTTGTAGTGCAGCTTTAAAGGGCCTGAATTACACTATTTTCTGATCTGTTCTAATGTTTCCTCATCACAAACAGACCTGGAGTTGTGTTTTGTTATCATTCATGTTAAACATGCAAACACTGCATATTTAGGCTGAGTTCTTCTCTCAAACAGAAAACACCTTCCACCTTGTGATGTCATATGGTAAAACAGAAAGTACTTCACTGAAAAGATCTAAATGATTCTAGTGGCCTTCAGTAGAATCATTTGGGTCATTTCAGCCCTGGAATTCCCATTCTCTACTGAACTAAAGGTAAAAGGAGCTGTTAACTTGAAAACTACCACTTCATGACATCACAAGGTGGAACAGAGCATTTTGAGCTTTGGAGATGTAGACAGACTAATAATAATAATACATTTTATTTATAGGGCGCCTTTCTGGGCACTCAAGGTCGCCTCACAGCAGGGACATACATCACACAACACATTAAACCAATTAAAAGCCAGAGTTAAAATAATAATACTAATAATACTAATAATAAAGCATTACTTGAAGATGTGTGAATGAATCAAAACGCAACTCCGGGTATGTTTTTGAGGATATTTTAACATGGCTCAAAGCAGACAAGAGTTAATGTAGCATAATATAGGACGTTTAGGGATTTTTGTCCTGGTTAGTTTGTGTTCATCTCTAGATCAAGTTTAGTTTTACTGTGAATTATGTGCTATATAAAATTGATAGTTCACGTTAGTTGGTGTAGTCACCTAGGCCTGTATAATTAAAGCTCATTGTAGCCCCATAAAGTCGTATTAAGTGCAAGTGTTGATATTTATGCAGTAGTAGCTAAGCGCGTAATTATCCGTAATAGACGTTCCATATGTTAAAGACAGGCCATTTGAAAGTGAACAGAGCAAAGTGTCGTGCACAGTGGAACTGCCATTCGGCATAACTAGAAATATACAGGAAGCAAAGGGGCTTGTGCAAAGAGCGCTTTAGCCACTCGAGCTATGTATGAGAACCAGCGACAATAAGGAAGCAGTAAGTGCGTGAAGTGCTGCTGTGAGCGAAGGGGGGTCGAGCCCGCACAGTGACAGCCCGTACCTGGTCAGCGGCGCACGCAGCTCTGCGCGTAAAACCCCGTGGAAAACTCTCCTCAACCGCGTCCAAACTAGACTCCATGCATGTCAACGCTGTCCTGTCAACTTTCTATCGAGTTTCAAAGTGCGACAACATGGCGAATTGGAAGCAGAACAGAGGAGTTTTACAAGCGGACGAAACCAAAAATAATGTAGAGTCGTTGTGCACGGTGGAAAGGTTGAATGCGCAGTTAGATTTCTGCACGCCTTGTCCGTAAAACCGTGCGCTTCCGAGAAAACATGTCCACAACTTTCTTCCCACATCAGCGACTCCTAGACCGTGCGTCACTGCCACAGCTCCGGCCGTTTGCGCAAACCTCCAACACCACCCCCCAACGCACGCTCTGCGCAATCCCCGTCGATATGCAGTCGGTTAGTTGCAGTCGCAAAGAAACTGCGCAAGAAATCTATCCACCAAGTTGTGAGAGCCCCCCAAACGCACCGCCTCACCCGAAAACAGCTCTACTCACATCCTGTTATCCCATCCTGATGACGGGCCACTCCTGTCACTGTATCGGTGTGCGTTTGGTTCGTTCACGCGGCTGTCCTGGGAGGGCGGAGTTAGTTACGCAGCTGACACAAGCGCCAAATGTCAGTTCAAAGCCCCAGTGTGTCAGTAGGTTGTTGGTATGGTTACATCTGACTGAACGGTTTGAGGTGGTGAAAGAACTGGCTTAAGGGTGTGGACAAAAAGGCAGGCACCCATTCAGTAATAGACACGTTTCCAGTGGTATTAGTCCTGCTTCAGACTATTAAGCCAGTCTTTAACATTAGAGGTACTACAATACGAAAACAAAAATCTCTTGTGAGGTTTAAGCCATGTTATAATGCTGTTACGGGATTTAAAAAACGTACCTGGAGTTGTGTTTTGTTTCATTCACACATGTTTGAGTAACACTTTATGATTAGTCTGTATACCTCTCCAAAGCTCAAAATGCTCTGTTCCACCTTGTGATGGCATTTAGCTTTGAGGTAGTTTTCAAGTTAACAGCTCCTTTTAAACTTTAGTTCAGGAGAAACTGTTAATTCCATGGCTGAAATTATCCAAATTATTCTAGTGAAGGTGTATAGAGTTTAAAAACTTAGTGGAGCACTTCCTGCATTACCACATACACAAACATGTGTGAATGAAACAAAACACAACTCCAGTTATGTTTGTGATGAGGAAACTACTTTACAACATAGACCAAAAAAGACACATGAGTATCTGGCAACCCCAACATCTGTCTCCTGTCAGACTGTCTTATATAAGACGTATATCACTGTTTTATGGTTAATTCAGTTTTTATAGATAAAAAAAAAACAAAAAAAAACATCCCATATATCCAAGAGTCATATAAAGCAGAGATGCAGAGGAGAGGGTCAGATGGAGGAGAGGATGCAGAGGAGAGGGTCAGATGGAGGAGAGGATGCAGAGGAGAGGGTCAAATGGAGGAGAGGATGCAGAGGAGAGGGTCAAATGGAGCAGAGGATGCCGAGGAGAGGGTCAGATGAAGTAGAGTAGAGGATCAAATGGAGTAGAGGATGCAGAGGAGAGGGTCAGATGGAGGAGAGGATGCAGAGGAGAGGGTCAGATGGAGTAGAGGATGCAGAGGAGAGGGTCAGATGGAGTAGAGGATGCAGAGGAGAGGGTCAGATGGAGGAGAGGATGCAGAGGAGAGGGTCAGATGGAGTAGAGTAGAGGATCAGATGGAGCAGAGAATGCAGAGGTGAGGGTTAGATTGAGCAGAGGATGCAGAGGAGATGGCCAGATGGAGCAGAGGAGAGAGTCTGATGGAGAAGAGGATGGAGAGGAGAGGGTCAGGTGGAGCAGAGGATGCAGAGGAGAGCTGTTTGGATTGTAAGAGTCATGGCAGCTGACTCGCCAGCAAGTACAAATAACAGAATTTGTTTTTCAATTTTTACATTTTGATGTGTAAAATGAATCATGATATTTTTGGGTGACAGTAGCTTGGTTGGTAAAGTGTTCTGATCCGAAAGTTGGCAGTTCAAATTCTGCTCTCACCATGAACATCATTGGTCGATCGGTCACATCCAGTGACCCACAGGTTGGTGGTGTGATTCCAGCTCTCACTGATGAAAGCTGTCGGTGTGTCCTTGAGCAGGACACTTAACCCACCTCTCCCCCAATGTCTGTGAACACTGGTGTATGAATGTGTATGAAAGTGTGTGTAGTTGTGTGTGTGAATGTGTGTGTGAATGGGTGCATGAATGGGTATGTGAATGTGTGTGTGAATGTATGTGAATGTGAGTGAATGTGTGTGTAAATGTGTTTGTGTGAATATGTGTATGAATATGTGTATAAATGTGTGTGAACGTGTGTGTGAACTTTTGTGAATGTGTGTGTAAATGTGTGTGAATGTGTGTATGAATGTGTGTGTGTGAATGTGTGTATGAACATGTGTGTGAATGTGTGTGTGAACGTGTGTGTGAATATGTATATGTATAAGTGTGTGAATGTGTGAACATGTGTGTGCACGTGTGTGTGAACGTGTGTATGAATGTGTATGTGAATGTGCGTATGAATGTGTGTGAATGCGTGTGTGAATGTGTGCATATGTGAATGTGTATGAATGTGTGTGATTGTGCATGTGAATGTGTGTGTGTGAATGTGTGTGTGAATGGGTATGTGAATGTGTGTGTGAATGTATGTGAATGTGTGTGTAAATGTGTGTGTGAACGTGTGTGAATGTGTGTATGAATATGTGTATAAATGTGTGTGAACGTGTGTGTGTGTGAACGTTTGTGAATGTGTGTGAATGTGTGTGAATGTGTGTGAATGTGTGTATGAATATGTGTATGAATTTGTGTGTGTGTGTGTGTGAACGTGTGTATGAACATGTGTGTGAATGTGTGTGTGTGTGAATATGTATATGCATAAGTGTGTGAATGTGTGAACATGTGTGTGCACGTGTGTGTGAACGTGTGTATGAATGTGTATGTGAATGTGTGGGAATGCGTGTGTGAATGTGTGCGTTTGTGAATGTGTATGAATGTGTGTGATTGTGCATGTGAATGTGTGTGTGTGTGAATGTGTGTGTGAATGGGTGCATGAATGGGTATGTGAATGTGTGTGTGAATGTATGTGAATGTGAGTGAATGTGTGTGTAAAAATGTGTGTGTGAACGTGTGTGAATGTGTGTATGAATATGTGTATAAATGTGTGTGAACGTGTGTGTGAACGTTTGTGAATGTGTGTAAATATGTGTATGCATTTGTTTGTGTGTGTGTGTGTGTGTGTGTGAATGTGTGTATGAACATGTGTGTGAACGTGTGTGTGAATATGTATATGCATAAGTGTGTGAATGAGTGAACATGTGTGTGCACGTGTGTGTGAACGTGTGTATAAATGTGTATGTGAATGTGCATATGAATGTGTGGGAATGCGTGTGTGAATGTGTGCGTATGTGAATGTGTATGAATGTGTGTGATTGTGCATGTGAATGTGTGTGTGTGTGTGTAAACGTGTGTGAATGTGTGTATGATGTGTGTGTAAATGCGCGTGAACGTGCCCCGTGATGTGTGTGTGTAAATGCGCGTGAACGTGTGTGTGTGTGTGTATGTGTGTGTATGTGTGTGTGAACGTGTGTGAGTGTGTGTGTAAATGCGCGTGAACGTGTGTGTGAAAGCGCTTTGAACCTTGAAGGTGGGAAAGTGTCATATAAAAATGTGACAATTTACCATTTTACTGTTTTCTTCATTGATAGTTACGGGGACTTAAAGACTTAAAATAGACTTGGCAAGACGAAGTTCAAATCTGTCAACTGGACAAATCGTTGTAGGAGTGAAGACGTTTCGCTGCTCATCCAAGCCGCTTCTTCAGTTCTGATCAGATTGCTGGTGAACACTGCTTTATATCTATCTCCAGGGGCTAAACTCTTTCTGTAGGGAGGGGCTAACTGTACTGAAACTGTAAACACCCTATTGTCTCCAGTTTCAGCTGAAACTACCCTATTCAGCCCTTAACGACCCTGCTATTGTTCCCATTGTTCTGGGTCTAAGAATGGAGTTGTAGATGGGGGAGAGATTATGTCTCAAGCCTCCATTCCTGTTTAAAGAAGGATTCTCTTTCCTAACAAAAATAGCTTCTTTAACTCCCCTCTCAAACCATTTCTTTTCTCTGGCTAAGATCTGAACTTCACTATCTTCAAAGGAGTGGGTTAGTGGCTTTCAGATGTAGATGCACGGCGGACTGGGGTCCAGAGGAACTCTCACGCCGATGTTGGTACATCCTCTTGTGGAGTAGCTGTTTAGTTTCTCCAATGTAACGCTCACTGCACTCTTCACTACACTGAATAGAATAGACTACATTACTTTGTTTGTGGCTCGGGATCTTGTCCTTAGGGTGAACCAGTTTTTTTTGTCTTAACGTGTTTGTAGCTTTGAAAAAGACAGGAATCTCATGTTGTCTGAAGATCCTCTGAAGTTTTTCAGACACACCTGATGTGTAAGGAATGGTACCCCTCTCCTTCTAGGTTCAGATTCCCTGTTGTCTTGTTTTTTAGCTCTCTTAGATCTATTGAAGGCCCATTTTGGATATCCACAAGCAGAGAGGGCTTTCTCCACGTGTTGCTCCTCCTTCACTTTTCCCTCTGAGTTTGTGGGCACCACTTGGGCTCTGTGCTGTAAAGTACGGATAACTCCAAGTTTGTGCTGCAGTGGATGGTGTGAATCGAACAGCAGGTATTGGTCTGTGTGAGTGGGCTTCCTGAAAACTTCTACCTGGAGACGTCGTCCTCTCCTATTGTTACTGCACAGTCTAAGAAGGCCAATTTGTTCTCTTTGGCTTCTTCCCGTGTGAACTTGATGTTTGGATCCACAGCATTAATATGTGCAGTAAAGGGCTCCAGATCTTGAATTTTGATTTTTAGTCCAGTTATCATCCACATATCGAAACCAATGTGTGGGTGGAGTACCTGGAAATGAGGCTAATGCCTCCTGTTCAAAACGTTCCATGTATAGATTAGCCATAATAGGAGAGACCGGTGAGCCCATGGCACAGCCGTGGATTTGCCTGTAGAAGTTTCCTCTAAACTGGAAATATGTGGTATTAAGCAAATTTCCAGCAGTTTGCAGATTTGGTCCGGTGTCAGGTTAGTTCTCTCTTTTAACTTGGTATCCTGCAGTAGTCTGTTCTTTGCAGCCTCCACTGCTACTGACGTGGGGATACAAGTGAAAAGAGAGGTAACATCAAATGAAACCATCGTCTCATCCGAATCAAATTGGAGATGTTTGATTTTTGCTCACAAATTCTGCTGTGTTCTCAATATGGTGCTCCGTGTTGCCCACCAGAGGAGCCCAAGATGGTCTTCAGATATTTGGCCACATTGTAAGTAATGGAAATCCACACTACATACAATGGGTCTGAGGGGTACTCCTTCTTTGTGGATCTTTGGGAGTCCATAGATACAGGGAATGGAGTCACCAGGATAGAGTCTGTAATACAGCTGTCTATCAATGACTTCCTCCTTCTCCAGCTTCTGTAAGCAGTCTATGATTTTCTTCTTGTAACCACTTGTAGGGTCTCGTTTCAGCAACTCGTAGGTGGCAGTGTCACTGAGGAGGCTGTTCACTTTGGCCTCATAATCAGCTGAGTTCAAGATCACGGTGCATCTCCCTTTGTCAGCTGGCAAAATGTTGATGCTGTGGTCCTTCTCTAATGCAATGAGAGCCTTCCTTTCCTCTGATGTTATGTTGGAGGGAGGAGGTTTGGCACTGCTCAATGCCGCTGTAACTTTCAATCTCAGGTCACCAGCTTCTGCCTCTGAGAGCTTATTGTTCCTAATGGCCGTTTCTGCTGCTGTAATGTAGTCAACTGTGGGGATCTGGTTGGATGTTACAGAGAAGTTCAGTCCTTTGGAAAGTACCTCTCTCTCTGATTGGGTAAGCTCACGGTCTGACAAGTTCTTCACCCATAGTTTCCCGTTTCCCAGGATGGCCGAGCCCATCCCCTTTCTCCTGTCTCTCTGATTCTTTGTTCCTGTAGTTGCAAAAACTTCCTAATGTGACGTTCTTTGGTGTCCTTGTGACGTTTCAACTGCCCTATGGCTATAAAATTGTGGATTCTCTGGGCTATTTCTTCTGGGACTAACGTGGCTACCCTGCTTCTTAAGCTATCCATTTTTAAACTTCAGGTTATCAATAAGAAAATGCAGACGGCTGATTCTAAGCCCAAGCATCTTCCTGAGGTAGCGCTGAGTTAAGCTTGCTGCTCTCTGCCCTGGTTCTGGTGCTTTCTTCTGAAGTACCTTCGGTATTAATTGGTTCTGCCTGCATCTAAGGTTAAACCGTAGGTGATTCTTATTCTCTGCTAATTTCTTGGCAATATTTTCCAGCTCTCTTGTCAGCTTGACGGTGGTAGGCCCGTAGTTCTTGAGAAGAAATCTGTGTAAACCCTCAGTCGTCCAGGTCTGATCCATGGCAAGACGAAGTTCAAATCTGTCAACTGGACAAATCGTTGTAGGAGTGAAGACGTTTCGCTGCTCATCCAAGCCGCTTCTTCAGTTCTGATCAGATTGCTGGTGAACACTGCTTTATATCTATCTCCAGGGGCTAACTCTTTCTGTAGGAGGGGCTAACTGTACTGAAACTGTAAACACCTATTGTCTCCAGTTTCAGCTGAAACTACCCTATTCAGCCCTTAACGACCCTGCTATTGTTCCCATTGTTCTGGGTCTAAGAATGGAGTTGTAGATGGGGGAGAGATTATGTCTCAAGCCTCCATTCCTGTTTAAAGAAGGATTCTCTTTCCTAACAAAAATAGCTTCTTTAACTCCCCTCTCAAACCATTTCTTTTCTCTGGCTAAGATCTGAACTTCACTATCTTCAAAGGAGTGGTTAGTGGCTTTCAGATGTAGATGCACGGCGGACTGGGGTCCAGAGGAACTCTCACGCCGATGTTGGTACATCCTCTTGTGGAGTAGCTGTTTAGTTTCTCCAATGTAACGCTCACTGCACTCTTCACTACACTGAATAGAATAGACTACATTACTTTGTTTGTGGCTCGGGATCTTGTCCTTAGGGTGAACCAGTTTTTGTCTTAACGTGTTTGTAGCTTTGAAAAAGACAGGAATCTCATGTTGTCTGAAGATCCTCTGAAGTTTTTTCAGACACACCTGATGTGTAAGGAATGGTAACCCCTCTCCTTCTAGGTTCAGATTCCCTGTTGTCTTGTTTTTTAGCTCTCTTAGATCTATTGAAGGCCCATTTTGGATATCCACAAGCAGAGAGGGCTTTCTCCACGTGTTGCTCCTCCTTCACTTTTCCCTCTGAGTTTGTGGGCACCACTTGGGCTCTGTGCTGTAAAGTACGGATAACTCCAAGTTTGTGCTGCAGTGGATGGTGTGAATCGAACAGCAGGTATTGGTCTGTGTGAGTGGGCTTCCTGAAAACTTCTACCTGGAGACGTCGGTCCTCTCCTATTGTTACTGCACAGTCTAAGAAGGCCAATTTGTTCTCTTTGGCTTCTTCCCGTGTGAACTTGATGTTTGGATCCACAGCATTAATATGTGCAGTAAAGGGCTCCAGATCTTGAATTTTGATTTTAGTCCAGTTATCATCCACATATCGAAACCAATGTGTGGGTGGAGTACCTGGAAATGAGGCTAATGCCTCCTGTTCAAAACGTTCCATGTATAGATTAGCCATAATAGGAGAGACCGGTGAGCCCATGGCACAGCCGTGGATTTTGCCTGTAGAAGTTTCCTCTAAACTGGAAATATGTGGTATTTAAGCAAATTTCCAGCAGTTTGCAGATTTGGTCCGGTGTCAGGTTAGTTCTCTCTTTTAACTTGGTATCCTGCAGTAGTCTGTTCTTTGCAGCCTCCACTGCTACTGACGTGGGGATACAAGTGAAAAAGAGAGGTAACATCAAATGAAACCATCGTCTCATCCGAATCAAATTGGAGATGTTTGATTTTGCTCACAAATTCTGCTGTGTTCTCAATATGGTGCTCCGTGTTGCCCACCAGAGGAGCCAAGATGGTCTTCAGATATTTGGCCACATTGTAAGTAATGGAAATCCACACTACATACAATGGGTCTGAGGGGTACTACTCCTTCTTTGTGGATCTTTGGGAGTCCATAGATACAGGGAATGGAGTCACCAGGATAGAGTCTGTAATACAGCTGTCTATCAATGACTTCCTCTTCTCCAGCTTCTGTAAGCAGTCTATGATGTTCTCATTACTCATGTTCCACCAAACACACATTCCACCAAACTCAAGTTCCAAAAATCTAGCTTTCTACCAAGCTTGCATTCCACTAAACTCATGTTCTACCAAACTTATGTTCTACCAAACCCACATTCTACCAAACTCACATTCCACATCCTACCAAACTCATGTTCCATCAAACTCATGCTTTACCTAACTCCTGGTGACTCCATTCCCTGTATCTATGGACTCCCAAAGATCCACAAAGAAGGAGTACCCCTCAGACCCATTGTATGTAGTGTGGATTCCATTACTTACAATGTGGCCAAATATCTGAAGACCATCTTGGCTCCTCTGGTGGGCAACACGGAGCACCATATTGAGAACACAGCAGAATTTGTGAGCAAAATCAAACATCTCCAATTTGATTCGGATGAGACGATGGTTTCATTTGATGTTACCTCTCTTTTCACTTGTATCCCCACGTCAGTAGCAGTGGAGGCTGCAAAGAACAGACTACTGCAGGATACCAAGTTAAAAGAGAGAACTAACCTGACACCGGACCAAATCTGCAAACTGCTGGAAATTTGCTTAAATACCACATATTTCCAGTTTAGAGGAAACTTCTACAGGCAAATCCACGGCTGTGCCATGGGCTCACCGGTCTCTCCTATTATGGCTAATCTATACATGGAACGTTTTGAACAGGAGGCATTAGCCTCATTTCCAGGTACTCCACCCACACATTGGTTTCGATATGTGGATGATAACTGGACTAAAATCAAAATTCAAGATCTGGAGCCCTTTACTGCACATATTAATGCTGTGGATCCAAACATCAAGTTCACACGGGAAGAAGCCAAAGAGAACAAATTGGCCTTCTTAGACTGTGCAGTAACAATAGGAGAGGACCGACGTCTCCAGGTAGAAGTTTTCAGGAAGCCCACTCACACAGACCAATACCTGCTGTTCGATTCACACCATCCACTGCAGCACAAACTTGGAGTTATCCGTACTTTACAGCACAGAGCCCAAGTGGTGCCCACAAACTCAGAGGGAAAAGTGAAGGAGGAGCAACACGTGGAGAAAGCCCTCTCTGCTTGTGGATATCCAAAATGGGCCTTCAATAGATCTAAGAGAACTAAAAAACAAGACAACAGGGAATCTGAACCTAGAAGGAGAGGGGTTACCATTCCTTACACATCAGGTGTGTCTGAAAAACTTCAGAGGATCTTCAGACAACATGAGATTCCTGTCTTTTTCAAAGCTACAAACACGTTAAGACAAAAACTGGTTCACCCTAAGGACAAGATCCCGAGCCACAAACAAAGTAATGTAGTCTATTCTATTCAGTGTAGTGAAGAGTGCAGTGAGCGTTACATTGGAGAAACTAAACAGCTACTCCACAAGAGGATGTACCAACATCGGCGTGAGAGTTCCTCTGGACCCCAGTCCGCCGTGCATCTACATCTGAAAGCCACTAACCACTCCTTTGAAGATAGTGAAGTTCAGATCTTAGCCAGAGAAAAGAAATGGTTTGAGAGGGGAGTTAAAGAAGCTATTTTTGTTAGGAAAGAGAATCCTTCTTTAAACAGGAATGGAGGCTTGAGACATAATCTCTCCCCCATCTACAACTCCATTCTTAGACCCAGAACAATGGGAACAATAGCAGGGTCGTTAAGGGCTGAATAGGGTAGTTTCAGCTGAAACTGGAGACAATAGGTGTTTACAGTTTCAGTACAGTTAGCCCCTCCCTACAGAAAGAGTTAGCCCCTGGAGATAGATATAAAGCAGTGTTCACCAGCAATCTGATCAGAACTGAAGAAGCGGCTTGGATGAGCAGCGAAACGTCTTCACTCCTACAACGATTTGTCCAGTTGACAGATTTGAACTTCGTCTTGCCATGGATCAGACCTGGACGACTGAGGGTTTACACAGATTAAAATAGACTTCTATTTTTCCCCAGTAGGTGGTGCTAACAGGGCATGAAAAACAGAAGAGTAATGGCTGCAGAGAGTGAAGTTGCAATTTGCATAAATTTGTAGGAATCTAGATAAGAAAAAACAAAAAAAATTATAGGGTACAATTTATGAAGAATCTTGAAGCTGATGTCAGCTGATGTCATCAGCATTCCCTGGGGATGTGATGCTAACTTTCGGCACTGCTCTGCCTGAGGTTCTGTTAGACTTTAGTCTGAACTACAACAAATTAGCAAATTTGTGCTGTTAAACAAGTCTCTTAGACATACAATTACAATCACAAGCTAGCTAGCGTTAGCTAACAGTTTTTCAGTCAGGCTCACATTTTTGAACGTCAAACTAAACTGAACCATTAACACTCGTATTGATCACAGACTCCTGATGTGAATATGTTTTTTTCTTGAGTTTTAAGTCAATCCAACCTTTTTTGTGTGCATTGTGTCACCATCAGTGGTGGAATGTAAGGAAGTAGAAAAGTACTAAAATTAAAAACACATTTTAGGTAGCCTATCTGTACTTCAACGTCAATTTTAAAGTGGGTACTTTATACTTTTATTTCACTACATTTCAGAGCAGTATCTGTACTTTCTACTCAACAACATTTTTGAACTGGACTGAAAAGTAAAAGTATTTTTATTGTTTGAGACCTGCTGAAAAGGCTGAGGGTTTATTTTTAACATGTTCATAATTTGAACAAAAAAAAAAAATACAAATAACTGGTAGGAAAAAAAAAAAAATTGATTCTTTTTTTCTGTTGAACAAAATTCAGTGCAAATCTTTTTCAGATGTATTAGATAGCCCAATAAAAATCTACAAAAAATATTTTTTCTTTAAACAAGTACTTGAATACTTTTACTTAAGTGGATTTTTCATGTGATACTTTTACTTTTTTGCACCAGTACCTGTAACAAAATTGAGTACTTCTTCCACCACTGGTCACCATGGTAACTGATGAACATTCCACCATACACATACATGTAGAACAGCATCTGATGGCACTGCAAAGTATCAGCTGATATCATATTGACCAAGTTTTATGCCACTGAATATTTGTGTGCACTGTCCCCTGCAGATCCACACTGTTGAGGATGCGGAATCGCGCGGGCCAATCGGAAGCCAGGATCACCGTGACGTCACAGCGGCAGAAAACGCACCACGGAGCCCCCATCCATTAGCAATTAGCTTTAGCTACACGTAGCTATGCCCCTCTAGCACTGCCGTATCCCGCAGATCAACATGGAATAAACTACCGAAACACATTCGGAACATGGAGGCTGCTCGTTTCATCCACTGCTACCGTAAACGGAATAGTTTAATCCGGAGAGGTAAGCACGGAGCTACGTTATCCGCATGTAAACACGCTAGCGGGTTAGCTGGATGACCGTAGCCCCCTCAGCCGCAGCATCTTCCGCCGCAGCGCCACTATTGGTGGGTTAGTTAGTCAGATTAGCCATCTTAAAGCTGATTAGCATCCTCGCCTCCTTGTTATCGTGATCTCTTCCTTCACCGGGGGACTGGGGAGCTCTGGCAACGGGCGGAAATCGAAACAACCCCGCCTGGTGATGCTCTAAGGACGGGGAGTGTTTGGCGTCCCGATCGCAGCCTTGGAGACTAAGTGTATGTAGCCAACATTAGGCTACTGAATACTGGGCTCTCATGATGTCTGCAGTAGTGACAGGTAATGAGGGTGAAAGGACAAGTATTAGAGATTGTAGATTCATAAAGCATGCTGCTGGGATGACTGGATGGCGTCTTGAGCAGTAATCTGGACATCTCGTTAGTCTATTATATAATTGTACCTACATCGTAGCTGTAATTAAGTGTCTATCATTCCAATATGCAAAACCTTTTTGCAGCATTGTAGCCTTATATGAGGCCTTTATCTATTTTTCTATCCCATATAAGCTTGCTTAGTTTTTGCTGTATAGCCTAAATGTGTTATAATGCAATGTCTTTTACATTATTTTTGTTCATCATTGACCTATCTTGTGTTGTGTGTCAATGTAATGTTATGCGTTTTCAACAATGATAAGATGGTTGGATATAAGAGACTTTAAATTGAATGTACTATAAGTTATGTTAAAGTGACCCTACATACTTTTTAACCAAACTATAGACTAAAATTAAACCATTTGTTTTCATTTGGATGTTTTTATTGCACTAAAATTTTATTGCTTGGCAGAAGGGCCTCCTCTCCTGCTTGACTTCATGGAAAAGTTGTTCTTTTTTGTTTATAATATTCCATGCTATGGCATTACTTCTTGGAGAATGTTCCAAAGTATGGTTTTGACTTTTCATGGAATCATAACATGCCACCTCCAGAAAGTTACACGGTGTTGATTTAATGTTATAGATTTGGTAGGCTCAGTTTTTCGTTGTCAGCATTTGCTTAGCTGATATACATTACAGTTTAATTCATACACTTGAGATTGTTTGCACCTCTGATGTACTTGTCCCTGTCTCTAGTGTCTGTGGCCTTGCATAACTGTATAAGTGTACTTCTAACACTCTGTGTCCTCTGCAGCCCTTTGTGCTCACTGCTGATGCTCGCTTCTGATGCTCGCTTCTGATGCCAGCTGCAGCCTGTAGCTCCACACTGTCCTCGCTCCCCTCGCTCTCCTTGCTGTCAGGATGAGTGGAGCTGGAGAGCACACAGACATCCTGTCAGTGTCAGACATGGTCCGGGACGATGGAAAGTGGTGAGTGTACATGGCACACACACGACACACATGGCAGTAATCAGTGTTTGAATAAGTATCAGTATTTGAAGGTGTTTGAAAAATAAGAATACCTTTCATGTTTTTTTGGTTTGATTTGATCTCTAAACTTTTTCCTCATAAGGGAGCAGAATTTCCTTTATAATGACTGCACAAACATCATTCGTCTTCAAAGAAGAAATAATCCCTTATTATCCCAAAACACGTGCTTATTCTATCCTTTTTTAGACTTCTATAAACATATTCTGAAATGCATGGAACAGGTTTAAAAGCTGCACTGTGAAGTTTCTTAAACGAGCTGTACCCGATTTTACTTAAAAAGTTTAGTAAGTGGTCCAAAGTTATTTCTCACTTACATAATGAATACTGAGCATCCTAATTATTCACAGCACTTTTCACATTTTTCTGCTGTCACATTAAAGCTAAATAATTAGCATGCTTACAGCGCACTTCTTGATAATAATAATGCCTTACATTTGTAATGCGCTTTATCAAAGCCTCTCAAAGCGCTACACTGAAGTCATTATTCGTTCACTCCACACTTGGTGATGGTAAGCTACTATTGTAGCCACAGCTGCGCCCCGGGGTAGACTGACGGAAGCGAGGCTGCCAGTTTGCGCCATCCGGCCCCTCCGACCACCACCGATCATTTCACGCACACACCACTTTCATACTAGGCAATGTGGGTGAAGTGTCTTGCCTAAGGACACAACGACAGAACTTGGTCCGAGCTGGACTCGATCCTCCGACCTTCGGGTTGGGAGACCATGCTCTAACCACTGAGCCACTGTCGCCCCTGTCAAAATTTTAAGAGTAGTTGAAAAATTGCTAGAATTCACATTTTGCACTGTTGGATCTTAAGAAGGTTCTAAGTAGCGCTTCAAAATGCAGAAAGAAGAAATGTGAGTGAGACAAAAAAAAAGTGAGTAAGCAGTATTGCAAACAACCCATCCATCCATCCATCATCATTTTCTTCTGCTTATCCGGGGCTGGGTCGCGGGGGCAGCAGTCTAAGCAGGGACTCCCAGACTTCCCTCACCCCAGACACGTCCTCCAGCTCCTCCGGTGGGACCCCAAGGCGTTCCCAGGCCAGCCGAGAGACATAGTCCCTCCAGCGTGTCCGGGTCTTTCCCCGGGGCCTCTTCCCGGTGGGACATGCCCAGAACACCTCCCTAGGGAGGCGTCCAGGAGGCATCCTGAGCAGATGCCCGAGCCACCTCAGCTGGTTCCTCTCGAAGTGAAGGAGCAGCGGCTCTACTCCGAGCTCCTTCCGTGTGACTGAGCTCCTCACCCTGTCTCTAAGGGTGCGCCCAGCCACTCTGCGGAGGAAACCCATTTCGGCCGCTTGTATCCGCGATAATGTCCTTTCGGTCATGACCCAGAGCTCATGACCATAGGTGAGGGTAGGAACGTAGATTAACCGGTAAATCGAGAGCTTTGCCTTTCTTCTCAGCTCCTTCTTTACCACAACGGACCGATACAGCGACCGCATCACTGCAGACGCTGCACCGATCCGCCTGTCAATCTCGCGTTCCATCCTTCCCTCACTCGTGAACAAGACCCCGAGATACTTGAACTCCTCCACTTGAGGTAAGGGCTCACCACCCACCCGGAGAGGGCAAACCACCTTTTTCCGGTTGAGAACCATGGCCTCAGATTTAGAAGAGCTGATTCTCATCCCAGTCGCTTCACAGTCGGCTGCAAACCGCCCCAGTGCCTGCTGCAGGTCCTGGCTCGAAGAAGCCATCAGGACAACATCATCTGCAAACAGCAGAGATGAGATCCTGTGGTTCCCGAACCAGACCCCCTCCAGCCCCTGACTGCGCCTAGAAATTCTGTCCATAAATATAATGAACAGAACCGGTGACAAAGGGCAGCCTGGCGGCGGAGTCCAACATGCACCGGGAACAAGTCTGACTTACTGCCGGCAATGCGAACACAGCTCCTGCTCCGGTCATACAGGGACTGGACAGCCCTTAGCAAAGGGCCCCAGACCCCATACTCCCAGAGCACCCCCCAAAGGACACCACGAGGGACACGGTCGAATGCCTTCTCCAGATCCACAAAACACATGTGGACCGGTTGGGCAAACTCCCATGAACCCTCGAGCACCCGATGGAGAGTATAGAGCTGGTCCAGTGTTCCACAACCAGGACGAAAACCACACTGCTCCTCCCGGATCCGAGGTCGGATCGGACTCTCCTCTCCAGTACCCTGGAATAGACCTTACCGGGAAGGCTGAGGAGTGTGATTCCCCTGTAAGTGGAACACATCCTCCGGTCCCCCCTTTTTATACAGAGGGACCACCACCCGGTCTGCCAGTCCAGCGGTACTGTCCCCAACCGCCACGCGATGTTGTAGAGACGTGTCAGCCAAGACAGCCCCACAACATCCAGAGACTTAAGGTACTCGGGACAGATCTCATCAACGCCCGGAGCCTTGCCACCGAGGAGCTTGCCAACTACTTCAGTGACTTCGGCCAGGGTGATGGACGAGTCCGCCTCCGGGTCCCCAGTCTCGGCTTCCTCCTCGGAAGACGTGACAGTGGGATTGAGGAGATCCTCAAAGTATTCCTTCCACCGTCCGACAACGTCCCCAGTTGAGGTCAGCAGCTCTCCACCTGCAACAGTGTTGGTGAAGCACTTCTTCCCCCTCCTGAGGCGCCGAAAGGTTTGCCAGAATTTCTTTGAGGCCGTCCGATAGTCCTCCTCCATGGCCTCCCCGAACTCCTCCCAACCCCGAGTTTTTGCCTCCACGACAGCACGAGCCACGGCACGCTTGGCCCGCCGGTACCTGTCAGCTGCCTCAGGAGTCCCGCAAGCCAACAAGGCTCGATAGGACTCCTTCTTCAGCCTGCAAACCATTAAACCGAAATAGGCTGTTTATCAGCTGATCAAAAGTTTATGACTGCAGCCTTTTAAAAGCCCAAATTTTCGCATAAATGTGTATTCAGTGTTAATATCTGTCAAGTATCCACTCTGTCACGACCTCCTGATGGCAAAGGCAAAAAAGCTTTCTCTCACAGCAAGGCCCCTCACAGCGTGCCGTTGCTTCTGAGGTTGGACGCGGTAAGACAGTCATTTTAAACTTCTTAAAAGATCCTGAGGTTTATGGGAAAAAAGTCAAGTGGCAGACCCAAAAAAATTTCACCAGTCCTGAGCCGGAGGATCCGATTGGCTGTCTATCAAGACCCAGGACGATCCTCGACCCAAATTAAGCTTGTCACTGGTGCCAACAGCAGTCCCATAGCCATTAAATGGCATCTGAGAGAGAAGGGTTTTAAGAACAAAAAACGTCTTCAAAGACCTTCTCTCCATCAACGACACAAAATTGCCCGTTTGGAGTTAGCGCGAGAGCACCAAACATGGGACATTGGAAGGTGGAAGAAAGTTTTATTCTCTGATGAGAAGAAATTTAACCTTGACAGTCCTGACGGCTTCCAACATTACTGGCATGACAAGGAGGTTCCACCTGAGACGTTTTCTACACGGCACAGTGGATCTCGGAGGCTTTTTTTCCTTCACAACAATGGCGCAATTTTTCCACTGGTCTTAACATTTTGATCAGGAATGTATCTGTACTAGGGCAAGACACATTTTGTTCAAATGCATAGAAAAAATCTGTTACAGGATGCTGGGGATTGCTTTTCCATAAACCTTCTGCTCTACATCATAATTTATAAAATATGTATTACATTACACTACATTTATCTTTAAAATGGAAGATTTGACTTTGAAAAGTCTTGACTGGGCTGGGCTTATTGATACTTTGCAGTGACATTACGCTGAGGGTATTCAGCATGTACATGTATGACAGAATGTTCAGCAGTTGCCATAGTGACACAATGCACACATTTGTAAAAGTTTTTAAATTGTCTGAAAACTGGATTTCTGCGTTGTGCTCCCAGATAAGGAAGATTGGCGGAGGGGGGTTTGGGGAGATCTACGAGGTACTGGACCAGTTGAGCCAGGCCACCGTGGCCCTGAAGGTGGAGTCAGCCCAACAGCCCAAACAGGTGCTCAAGATGGAGGTGGCCGTTCTCAAGAAGCTCCAGGGTAAGTCTAGTCTGAGAGCCATCTGAGGACAAAGGAAATCAGGCCCACTATTGTTCAGTGTGATTAGCCACAACTGTGAGGGGCTTGGTCTGAGAGACACTTAAGTTTGGGTTTATTTAGACTGCTCCTGGTGTAGCAGATACGTTCAATGTAGGGCTAGGCCATTTTGCTTTAAAAAAAAATCTTTTTTTCCCCCTTTCCATTAAAAATGTTCTACAAACTACAGAAAACTGTCAAAGCAAATAAATGGTATACTGTATTTTCTGAACCATAAGTCGCACTTTTTTTCATAGTTTGTCCGAGGGCGCGAATTATATGTGAAATTATTAAAATATATAATTTTACATCTTCGTTATTGTCACTCTGACACCTATGTGAGGGCACTCTAGGCCCATGTACCAGTATGGCAGCCAGGTGGAAGCAGTGCTTCATCTACTTCTGGAGCAGTTCAGAAGCGACACTGAGGATGAAGATTTCAATGGATTTAGTGATTTGGAGAGAGATCGAGAGTAAACTTGTTAGCTTGTTTTTTGTGCTTTACTTATCTGATTAACTGTTAATATCTTACATTAACATACCAGACACCTATTCAGATTGTTGTCTATGCTTCATATAGCTGAATAAATATGTGTTATGTAACGGTTGATTATACATGTTACAGTTCACTTGCTTGACCAATAGATGGCACTTTTGTGTTTGTAATACCTGTAAAAAAAATTTACTTGACTCATTTTCTTTTATACATTTCATATTTGATTTCCCCTTATTTATTTCCCCTTAATTTATAAGATCATAAAGGTGATACTTTTTCATTTGGAACAATATTTGTAAAAGTTTAGTTTATGGTCATGAAAACTCTTTCTGGAAAACTTTGTTTTGCCTTTTACACTAATGCGAAGACTCACCCGACAGAGATTTAAGAAACAATTGAAAAAAAAAGTAAAATATACAGTTTTTGGGTCACCAGTTTGTTTACTAGCAGGCCAAAGTGGCATGTATATTTTCCATGTGTTCATTTGCAGTTTTGTGTGTATATGTAATATGAGACAGAGCTTATGTTATATTTTATGCGTATGCTAGTTCTACAGTGTGAACTGTTATGAAGAAGTAAGACCACAGTAAACATCAGTGAAAAGAACTCTTGAGTCTCTCGTGTTTGTGGACAAGCCGACAAACTATGTTAATGTAGTTATTTGATTAACTGTTAATATCTAATGTAAACATACTATACCAGGCACGTTCAGTTTGCTGTGTTACGTTAGTGTGCTGTACTGCTATTCAGCCTGGTGTTCTCTATTTTATTGTTATTATTCTAACTTGTCTTTAAAGATAAAATGTCTGTTCTTGGTCTCTGATTTTATAAAGTAAATTTCCTCAAAAAAATGCAACTTATAGTCCAGTGCGACTTATATGTTTTTTTTCTTTTTTACACATTTTTTCTCTGGTGCGACTTAGTCCGGAAAATACTATTTTAAACTATAATATTGTTTGTTGTGGACTGTGATTAGAAAAGGCTTAAGCCTGCCACACACTATAAGATTTTTCAGTCTTAAATTATTATAAACATGCGGCAAAAAGTGTAGGCCATAAATACAAAGAGAATCGTGAGAGATTTTAAATGTTTGAGTGAAACACTTTGCTTATTTTTTTAGGTAAGGACCATGTGTGCCGCTTTGTGGGCTGTGGACGAAATGACCGCTTTTAACTATGTGGTGATGGAGCTGCAGGTAGGCCTTGTGTGGAGGTGTGTGAGCTATTCTTCTCACCATCTGCTGAACACTTATGTGTATTATGTATTATGTTTCTCATGTGAAGGGGAGGACCTGGCCGACCTGCGCAGGACCATGGCCCGCGGCACCTTCTCAGTCTCCACCACCCTGCGCCTGGGCAAGCAGATCCTGGAGGCTATCGAGAGCATCCACTCTGTGGGCTTCCTGCATCGTGACATTAAGCCGGTATAGTTCCCCTCTCCCAATGTTTTTAATGCATCATTTCTTAGTTAGGGCAAGCTGAATATCTACACTTAGGCCTGCAGGACAACGTCCTCTTTTTAATGCATTTAGACACTATATATATATATATATATATATATATATATATATATATATAATAGCATAGCATAGCATATAGCATGCATATAGCATATAGCATATATATAGCATATATATAGCATATAGCATATATATAGCATATATATATATATATAGCATATATATATATATAGCATATATATATAGCATATATAGCATATATATATATATATATATATATATATATATATAGCATATATATATATAGCATATATATATATAGCATATATATATATATATATATATATATATATAGCATATATATATACACAATATAGGGCAACACAGGATATGAAGAAAAAAAAATGTTGGGAGAAAGGGGAAAATAGAACAATAGAACAGCAACAGTGATGGTGATGGACGGGAGGTGTGTGCCTGGGTGGGGTGCTCGTTGTCCCTTTCTGGGTGCGGCGGCTGTCCCTGTGTGGTCCTCTGGAGGATTCCTGGGTGCTGGTGGTGGTCCGTTTTTGCACTCTAGGTCTGGCCGGTTGCTTCCGTCGTGTCGCCTATGGCGGGTCCTGGGGGTGTTCGACTCGGGTACGCTGGCTGCCCTTTCGGCTGTCCGGTGCATGGATGGGGGGGCGGGTGGACGTCAGTGCGGGCTTGGCCTCCTCGGCAGAGGTTGTAGGCAATGGGAGGAGAGTGGTGGTGGGGAGGGGACGCTGGTGCAGATGGGGGAGATGGAGAGTCGCGAGGAGGGAGGGAAACGGGAGGGGAAGGAGGGAGGGAAACGGGAGTGTGTGCCCTGTCTAGGCTACCCCACTTTGTGGTGTAGCCTAGACAGGGCATATAGATAGTTACATGCAGTAGTACAAGATTATCATTGGCTGCAGTTATATGCACAGTCAAGTTATAAGATTATTAAAAGACATGTAAACAGCTAAATCATCTGACTTTTCTCTGGACAGGGTCCCTCTGATTACAGATATCAGATGGTACAGTTTACATGTCCCTTAAGGAATTTTATCTTTTTAATGTCAGATATTAATCATATTTTGGTGAGCTTGAAACTGCACTGGTAGATGCTTGCTAGGTCCAAAGAAAAAACTATAGAAAAGAAAAAAACAGGTCCACACAGCAATTTAATAGCTCTGCAATAATAAAATATGAGCTTGTAACCGCAGCCACTGATTAATTGATTAATCTCAGTAAAGCAGTCCTTCTCAAATAGTGGGGCCCGCCCCCCTGGGGGGGCACGGTGCGATGCCAGGGAAAGCGTGAATGACCCGGGGAACATGCTTTTCTTTTGCTGTACTAGAATAAAGTGTAATTGCACATCCACTACAGTAGGTGGCAGTTGCGCTCTCATTGTTAGAGTGTGTATTAGCTCTAGGCCATAGAATTAATAATGTGTATGCGCACACACGCAAAGGTGTAAGGTTTGTGTGCGTACACAGCAAAGAGCAGGAGATAGTGAACAGAGAGCAGTGAACAAACCCCGCAAGAGGAGAGGCGACGGATGCTGTCGTCACCGATACACTCGCGGGTGTGGACTTTCCATTACTGTAACTCCACAACCAATCGTGCTTCATGTAAATTCAAACAGCATCTCAAAGCAGAGGCATGGTGCTCTTTAGATATGTTACCGTCATTATTGTAATCTGCCTCTGTTGTCCCTCGAAGATCATGAATGAGAGCACAGGGGCCGCGGGGATTTTCTCAGTCGCTTATTCAATGCGTGGATATGTAAAATAGAGGTAGTTGTGTGAAAAAATGCAGTATATTCTGATACTTACTTTAACATGATTTTTATGGATAAAAAAAGAATAAAAGGCTAGGTGAGCTGTACTGGTCTATAGTGAGCTCAGTCCTTAAAGGATTAAGCGAAAACAGGACGAATATTGCCAACAATCAACCCGCTTTGTTAATGTCACTTCAGTAAACCAGCGAGCACTGCAAGTCATTTTTTGTTGTAAGTTGAGCTATATTTATTTATTTATTTATTTATTTATTTATTTTGTTTTGTTTTGTTGTTATATAGTACTTACAACAATTACACAAGACAAATTGTACTATTATAGGCGAGAGTAGGGGGGGCCCGGGCATAACAGAAAATAATTGAGAAGCAGTGCAGTAAAGGAGGAGGTGATGTCTTTTAGCAGGGAAAAGATTAATCACAATTGAATCGAAATCACAATTTAAATGGAAAAAAATCACAAAGTCACAAAGGCTGCCATTTTTGAAGTACCACAATTTCTACAAACAAAATCTCTTATTCTACATAAAAACACTAACCCTGTAGTTTAGATCTGTACAAACGTGCTGTGAAATGTGATTCTTGTATTGGTTTGTCAGTTCAGCTGTCTTTTTGTCAAATTTTCTGAACCTGTTTAAAATGTGAACTTTCAACAGAATCCTACTATAAAAACATAAATCGCAAATCTAAAAAATATAAATTTTTTCCTTATATTGGGCAATCTCAATTCAATTCTACTTTTTCTTTTGAAAAATAAAATGTTTTTCAGTTTTGACTTGATGAAGATAAACAATATGTAGCATGCATGTAGCGCATGTGGCTCAGAAAGGGGTGAATTAATATTTTGGATTTGGATGTTGAGTTGGGCTAAATCAGGAGAATTAGGTATCGGCTCACTGGGAGGTGGGAGAGCAGTGTAATAATCCAGATAGAAACAGGTTTACTTTTGCTGGCTGATGCCATATATTGCAAGAAAAAAAAGATAAGACACAGACACCCAATATTTACAAAATCTGCAGAATAAGTCGGAGGTCAAGCTTGAAGAGGATTTTGTCTCAGTATTTGGCCTTTAAGTAAGGCAAAGTAAGTGCACTTTTAAAGCTTGTTTTGCTACAACACAATGCAACACAATGCAACACTCAGTACCAACTCCCCAAAAATGGAGGCACACAGTAGAAAACAAAATAAACGGGAATGGTTTGCCACTGATGTGGGCTTAAATGTCCATAAGATAATCCTTATTGTCCATGTATTGATAAGAGGGTCTTTGAGATTCTGGATGTGAGTGTGTGAGAGTCTGTGGGAGGGACAGGCTGCAGCAGCCTCCTACCAGACCGCAGAAGGCTGTAGAGTTGAATGTGATGTTCCGGTTCTTGGTAGGGCTCCTAGCTCGCATCAAACATGGCACCTATCCCGGGCACACCTGGCCAAATCCTCTGTTTGTATCGGAAAACCGCGGGCTTTTCCCAGCGTCCGTGATAGTGGTAGAAGCACCTGTGCAGCTGTCCTGTTGCACTTCCTCCCAGCTCTGTCAGGAGAGGAGCGCAGCTGCATTGTATGGAAACGCCATTGGTTGAGGTGGTCACGTGAGGGAACTGAAGTCGTGTGGCGCGTTCACTGACATATGGAAAATGGGAATTTATATAGTTAACTATAGATTAGTGGATTTTACACCAACAACAACAAGACAGACTTTTAGTTGATGCAGTTCAACACAAAAAGTACCCCAAATTCTTCCTCCAAAGTCTGAACTCTGCACCTACCGTATTTTCCGGACTATACGTCGCTGCGGAGTAAAAGTCGCACCAGGGAAAAAATGCGTAACGATGAAGAAAAAAACATATATGAGTTGCACTGGACTATGAGTCACATTTTTTTGGGGAAATTTACTTTACAAAGAGACAAGAACAGACATTTTATCTTTATAGGCAAGTTATAATAATAACATTGAAATAGAGAACAACAGACTGAGTAGCAGTACAGCACACTAATGTAACATATGTCGGCTTGTCCACAAACACGAGAGACATGAGAGACATGCTTTTCACTGATGTTTACTTTGGTCTTACTTCTTCATCACAGTTCACACTGTAGAAACTAGCAAACATATAAAGTATAACAAGCTCTGTCTCGTATTACATATACACACCAAAAACTACATGAACACATGGAAAATATACATACCACTTTGGCCTTCTAGTAAACAAACCGGTGAACCTAAAAATTTATATTTAACTTTTCAGTTGTTTCTTAAATAGTGCTCTGTAGGGTAAGACTTCACATTAGCATAAAAGGCAGAACCAGAAAACAGAAATGTCAAGAATCTCGACTGCTGTTTACCACCAAAAAGACTCAAGACAAGTGTTAGACTTTTCTTACTCTGATCTGATTACTCTGATTTGCGACCTTAAACTAGAGTTATGATAAACTAAACATTCTACGGAAGTAGATGAAGTGCTGCTCCGGAAGTAGATGAAGCACCACTTCTGCATGGCTGCCATACTGCCTAGAGTGCTCTCACTCTGTCAGTGTGACAATAACATGAAATAATATATTCTAATAATTTCACATATAAGTCGCACCCCCGGCCAAACTATGAAAAAAGTGTGACTTATAGTCTGGAAAAATACAAACAAAATCAAGCTTCATTCACAATAAAACATGACTGAACCAGCCTTATGTGTCATATAGTGTTTTAAATGTGTCTTGCCCATCATTATTTTTTGTGTTGCAGTCTAACTTTGCCATGGGGAGGCTGGCGAGTACGTGCCGCTGCTGCTACATGCTGGACTTCGGTTTGGCTCGACAGTTCACCAACTCCAGCCAGGAAGTGAGGCCGGTAAGAGCAGAGCGCAGCACCTGCATTAGTCTGCAGACTTTTACCGAGAGAGGCCTCAGGGCAGGCCAAGTGCTGCTTAGTATCTGTTGGCACCACTCACTTATAGACAGGGATATAAATATGGTCCAACTACAAAAGTCATGATATCAACCAGCAGTGCTTGGCTGATAAACAGTGTAACGTTGAAATTATTTGTTTTTTGTTTAAATGTCTGTGTAATCCCTCAGTCGTCCAGCTCTGATCCATAGTAAAAGCCAAAAGCAGCAGCTAACTACCCTGAAACTGTATACAGATATTTACAGTTTCAGTATAATTAGCTCCCTCCCCTTAGATAGATATGAGGCAGTGTCCACCAGTAATCTGACCAGAACTGTAAAGAAGAAGCACTTAGATGAGCATCCAAACGTCTTTGCTCCTACAACTCTTCGTCAAGTTGACAGATTTAACTTTGGCTTTTACTTTTAGTTGAAATACACATTTTTTGTTGCATTTCATTATTTTCATTTTATTAAAATGAACATATTGATGCTACAACGAACTAAGCCTACAGACCTACACTCACTTTTTTAAAAATGTTTTTGTCATCTCTGCCAAGTAGTGGACCCCACATTATACTGAGTGCTTTAGTCGCAATTGAAAGTTTTCTTTTTCATGTTTCAGCTAAAAATAGGTGTCAGTTCTTTTTGGTCAGATTGTGTTCAAATGAGTAACACAGTTTTAGACAGAGCAGTGCCTCGGTTAGCATCACATCCCCAGGGAATGTTGATGACATCCGTCTTGATAGCAGACATAAGCACAATATGTCTTCTTTAAATATGAGCACTGATTCAAAGGCTTCATTCCTTTGACAGGTTACAAATGGTCCCTGCCTTTGTTTTGCTCTGCCCTCTTCATTATTCATGCCTCTGACCATAGTGTTTAAAAGGCTCTATCAAAACTGTGTTGTGCACTGGGAGAGTACAGAGTTAATGTGTGTGCTCTCGCTGTTGCAGCCTCGTCCGGTGGCAGGCTTCAGAGGAACAGTGCGCTACGCTTCCATCAATGCTCACAAAAACAAAGTAAGTGTCAGGAGTCGAAATGGCACTCCTCCTCACCCTACACCCATCTACAGCTGTGTTAAATGGGGTCTATCTATCTATATACCAGGGCTGTGTCCCACAAAGTGGGGTAGCCTAGACAGGGCACACACTCCCGTTCCCTCCCTCCTTCCCCTCCCCAAACCCTCCCTCCTCGCGACTCTCCATCTCCCCCATCTGCACCAGCGTCCCCTCCCCACCACCATCACCACTCTCCTCCCATTGCCTACAACCTCTGCCGAGGAGGCCAAACCCGCACTGATGTCCACCCGCACCCCCCCATCCATGCACCGGACAGCCGAAAGGGAAGCCAGGGCACCCGAGTGGAACACCCCCAGGACCCGCCATAGGCGACACGAAGGAAGCAACCGGCCAGACCCAGAGTGCAAAAACGGACCACCACCAGCACCCAGGAATCCTCCAGAGGACCACACAGGGACAGCCGCCGCACCCAGAAAGGGACAACGAGCACCCAGGCGCACCTCCCGTCCATCACCATCACCGTTGCTGTTCTATTGTTCTATTTTTCCCCTTTCTCCCAATATTAAATGTTAAATGGGGTGTTATGAATAATTGTTTTTGGAGCTTTATTTTTTTATTTGATTGTGACAATGCATGTTAATGAAAAGACATGATTCAACATGAATGTAAACACACTAGATTATAGCCAAAGGCTACTTTCCATCCGTTGTCCCAAGAGCTGGGGTCACAAAAGGGTTAAAAGAAAAATTGCACACTACACTCATTCTACCATGTTATAACATACCTCCATCAAAAACATGCCTGATAGCAATCTCTCCTAGGCCCTATTCAAACCCTTCTTACAGTCCAATGCTCGGCTCACAAACCTTCATCACCCATGCTCCCATACAATGTTCCATAAATATAAAAAAAAAAACATGATACAAAACTGTACACAACAACTTGACAAACCTGATGTGATGTGCAGTAGTTTCATTTGTGGGATACACACTGATTGTGTTGTGATGTCGCTCTGAAGGGGGAGTGACTTAATGTGGGGAGCAAAGGGAGGGGAGACTTGGAGCATCAAAAACAAAAGTGAAACTTATTAAACATGTTAGTGCATTATTTTTGGCAAATATAGCATTTTCAAAACAAAAGGTAACATGGTGATGTAAATATGTTATATGTTAGCAGTTAATGCCCCACAGAAGTAAAATCCCCCCTCTTTAAAGTGCAAATAATATTTTGTTTTTTTTTGATGATTTTCTAATTATTATTTGGTTTGGTGGCATATTACCTGTGGTAAATATTTGTCTTTATATCATTCAGGTGTCAGTCTGTGAAAAAAAGTTGAGAAGAAAAGTTCAAAATTACAGGAAGTATGAATTCTAAAACAGAATCTGTCTCTGTGTATGTCATCAATACGGAAAAACACACACAAGGATGGCATTTTTCTGACAGTTTAAACATTTCATTTAACAACATAAATGTATTACAATGTATTTTTATTAGTCTAATCATAACTATTGTGACAACAATTTAGACTAGTCTTGGTCTTAGTTAACATTATGGCAGCTAGGTAATAATTAAGGAATTACCATTATGTATGTCACATCTGCTGCCCATGTCCCACCAGGAAGTAAAATTCTAAACTTAACCAAAATGTAATTAAAAAAAAAAAAAAAAAATTGTTTTTTGTAAAATTTGAAATATAATGGCGTTAACTATATCTTAATGAAATTTGTCCATAGTCTAACTTGTCATATGCACTAACATAACTCCAAAACCTATGGACGACAGGTGGTCCAATATGCCTTTTCCCATTTACATTCTGACCATAGGAGTGTTCTTCTTTATATATCATTTTCCCTTAGTCCATTTTGCTGACAAGGTTAAAAAGGCCTGTTCTTGTTTCATTAGCTAAGCCAGTGATTACAGAGATATTAACCATACACCAGGTCAAAATAGCTACATTTTGACGCTACCATAGATTTCCAAGCTATGCAACCTTTTCATGGAGTTTAAGACTGATTAACATTATTAACGATTCAATACAAAATATTATACATTTTAAATGGAGAAAAGCCCTCAAAATGACACCTAAAACAGGATGCTGAAACCCATGAATAGGTTCTATGGAGTGTTATTACAACATGTGAAGTGCAAACACAGTGCACAGTTAGTGCAGACCTGCTTGTGCATATGACAGGTTTGAGCGCTTTTCCACTAAAATATAGTTTAACACAATTATATTTAAGATTTGACTAAAGCTTTGGCCTTGTTTTGTCTAGATATTCTGATGAAATTATTGGTTGGACGCAGGCAGCAGACATGACATGGATAGAAATAATTCCAGTTCTGTTACCTAGCAACCATAATGTTGACAAGGGCCAAAACATGTCTAAATTACATAATATGTCTGATTAGAGGAATGCAAATAGATGACAACACATCTATTATGTTGAACTATCAGAAAAATCCCTTTCTTGGGCCTAAATTGTCTCTGCATTCTGGATGGAGTTTTTTTTGGTGTTAATACAATATGTAGAGGGATTCTGTTTTAGAACGCAACTGTTTTTCTGAACTTTTTTTTCCACAAACTGCCCCTTAACTGTATTAAAACTATGATAAATATTTAGCACAGGTACTAGAAAACCATAAAAACCTGTGGTATGCTCTTAAAACACACACTTTGACGACCCATCGTTGACTGTAATGTGCTCATGCTGTGTGTACGACCCATCGTTGACTGTAGATGTGCTCGTGCCGTGTGTGCACGACCCCATCGTTGACTGTAGATGTGCTCGTGCTGTGTGTGCACGACCCATCGTTGACTCTAGATGTGCTCGTGCTGTGTGTGCACGACCCATCGTTGACTGTAGATGTGTTTGTGCTGTGTGTACGACCCATTGTTCACTGTAGATGTGCTCATGCTCACTGTGTGTGTGTACGACCAATCGTTCACTGCACATGTGTTTGTGCTGTGTGTGTACGACCCATCTGTAAATGTGCTCGTGTTGACTGTGTGTGTACTTGCAGGAAATGGGTCGCCATGACGACCTGTGGTCACTGTTCTACATGCTGGTGGAGTTCATGGTGGGCCAGCTCCCCTGGAGGAAAATCAAAGACAAGGTACAGGACAAGTAAAGACATACTAAACACCGTGGAGTGAGGCACATTTAAAACGGTGGCACACTTAAAACGGTGTTTTTACTTATTACTCCGTTCATTTTCAAATCTTGTGAATCCAACTAAATACTTTTGTTCAAAATTATATGTGCAGATGTCAGTAGAGTAGCCAAAATTGTACTCAGGTAAGAGTAATATTAGTTAAAAATAATATTACTCAAGTAGAAGTACAAAGCAGTGGTTCAGCAAATTACTCAAGTAAGATTAAAAAAAGTATTTGGGAAAAGTACTGAAGTAAGAGGAATTTAAAAAAGTAACTATTGGGACGAAACATCTGATTTAAGGTGAATGTAATTGGAATGACAAGAAATATTATAATGGTGTTATCTCTAAGTTTAATTTCACAGTACAGGACTAATGGGTTTAAATAATTGTGATTTCAAGAATGAACAACTTTCATTGTCCCCCCCCCCCCCCCCCCAAAGGAACAAGGTGTGGGAACCTGAAGGAGACCTATGACCACAGTCTCATGCTCAAACACCTGCCCCTAGAGTTCAGCACATTCCTGGACCACATCTCCGCTCTGGACTACTTCACCAACCTGACTACCAGGTGTGCCCCGTGCCTCGGCCTGTAATCGCCCCCGCCCCCTTTGTCTCTGTCTTGACCCTGTGCTCTCTTCTCATAGCTCCTCACCTCTGTGTTCGACAAAGCCATGAAGAGCCACAGCGTGCTAGAGAATGACCTGTACGACTGGGAGAAGTGTGACACAGAGGACATGCTCAACATCACCGCAGCTGCTACCACCCAGCAGCTCACCAGACTCACCCCCGCATACTTAGGGTAAGCACCAGTACACAGGCTTAGCCAACTCTCATACAACCCACGATTCAAACATAAACATGTACCATATTTTCCGGACTACAAGCCGCTGCTTTTTTTTCTACTTTTTAAACCGCTGCGGCTTATGGTGCAGTGCGGCTTATACATTTTTTTTTTTTTCCATGGTGCCAAAAATATTTAGCCCAGCAAACCGTCGACCAATAAAAACTGATGAGTAGTTCACAGAGGTCCAATGAAATTGTATCAATCTAGCGCTCTCTCACAACTATTGTAAATCAGTCATTTGTACTAACCAGCTGCAGTTGTATTTCTCAGTTCCTCTGTCCCCGCCTCTTTGCCCTGGCGACGCTGTAATGTCTTGTACTGTTCTTTTTCCTGCAGTCACTGATCCACAAACTAAAGCAGACTCCATCCGCATGGTTACAGCTCTTTTTGCTCCTTGATAAAACTTATTCTGCTGTCGTCCTTGTGTTATTTTCCTCCTCCTTTATGTTGTTTCACATGTAAAGTCTCGTGGACGCACGTCCAGAGCATCCACAACTCGCGTCGGAGGCGTTTGTCCTCAAATACAAAAGTGTCCAACGAGATTGTTTCAGAGTCACACTGCAGCATCGAATATTTTGGTAAATTTGGCTGAACGCCTTCTGTACTGTACAGGAGACACAGCACCTCCTTTAGCCAATCAGGACGCAGAACACACGCCTGCAAACACTGTAAAACTGCACTAGTGGTCCCTCGCAAATGAATGTTTTTGAGCAAATTTTTCATTTTACTACGTGGGATACCTGCGGCTTCAAATCCGGTGCGGCTTGTACAAGATTTTTTTTCTAAAATTAAAGCACGAGGCTTTTAATCAGGTGCACTCTGTAGTCCGAAAAATACGGTACTGTCCTTGTGTCCACTTAACCCTTTTCACCCTGGTGTCTGCGTGCACTGGTGTATGAATGCATGTGTGAATGGATGAGTGGTTCTTTGATGTAAGGCTTGAAGGTGGAAAAGTGTTATATAAAAATGTGACCTTTTACTATTTTTACCTTTTGTATTTACATTAATCGTTTTGTTTTTTTTGTTTTTTTGGGGGGGGGTTACTTTTCACAGTCTCAATAAGAAGTAGGACAAAAGTCTAAATGTCCCAGAGCAGCAGGCTAATGGGGCCAGCCTGTCCCTGTGTTCCCTTGTCAACTCCCGTGAAGCTGTGTAGTTTTGCTAGTGTAGCTTAGCGTACCATGACTCTGACCTCTCTGTGTCCTGTCCTCAGAATGGCCAATGCTTCGGTGCTGCCGGGAGAGCTGCAGCGAGAGAACACAGAGGACGTGCTGCAGGGAGAGAGGCTCAGCGATGCCGATAACTGCCCCCCCATCCCCACACCCACCACAGCGCCCCCTGCTGGAGACACATGGGACCACACCGAACGCAACCGCAACCACAAGCAAGCCGCACAACCCGTCATCAGGAAGGTGAGTCATGTTAAGTGGGCATTTTTTCTTAAAGGGGGATATCAGACTACTAACATAACTTAAACTATGGTACTTATTGGTGTTGTCTGTAGTTAAAGAGGCGGTATGGACCTCAACAGTGATCGCCTTCCCCCCGCTTCCGGAAGTAAATTTGTCATAAATTTTTCCCATAGATGAAGTTGAAAAAAAATGTTTACTAATAGTCTAAAAGCTCAGGCTAATTAGCTACATGGTAAATGACTGACCACAAGAGTTATCGTTTTATTTAAAATCTGTTTCTGAAACTTTCTAGACTATTAACTTTCTAGACTATTTAACTTAATAAAGGATTTAAAAGTATGTTTTGGATATAAAACAACCACATTATGGATATTAGCCTTTGAAGTCTTAATATTTGAATATTTTTTAATTCTCATTTTGGTTTACAGTCACTGTTGAGCTCCAACACAACACACATACTTAAATCGCCACCTTTTATTTTGAAGGTGTTAGAAAGTGAATTCACCCAAACACAACGTATTAACACAATGTATTAACATGTTCTGTCTTTTCTCTCTGTCTGTTTCTCTTCTCTCTCTCTCACTCTCTCTCTTTCTCTGTCTCTTTCTCTCTCTCTCTGTCTCTTTATCGCTATCTCCGCTGCTAGCAAAGTACTCTGAAAAGTACAATGTCTTAAAAATTACTTGTATGAGTACTACCTACCTCTGCCAATATGCCCATTGAAAAACGGCCTTTTGTGTCTGTGTGTTGAAGGTGGTGAGTGAGGACGAGCACAGTCAGAACCAGGGGAACCAGTCTCCAAACACAGGCTCCATGCAGAGCTCCCCGCGTAGGGTCCGCTCTGAGACTATGTTCCTGGACCGGGCAGCCCCTCTGCTGCGCCGCATCAGGCACAGTCAGAGCCTGGCCTTTGAGAAGAGACTGGCCCCGGAGCCCAAACCCACCATCGAACGCTTCCTCGAGGCATAGTCAGTATCACTCCTGCTTCAACCATCACAGCACCAATACTACTACTGTGTGCTACTGTGTACTACTGTGTACTACTGTGCTCTACTGTGCTCTACTGTGCTCTACTGTGCTCTACTGTGCTCTACTGTGCTCTACTGTGCTCTACTGTGCTCTACTGTGCTCTACTGTGTACTACTGTGTACTACTGTGTACTACTGTCTACTGCTGTGTACTACTGTGTACCTCTGCATACTACTGCATACTGCCACTAGGAGGCAGGACCTAAAGTGCTGTTAGCTTGTTTATGTTTTAGTCAGTGTTTCTTGAAATATTTATTGAAGATTGAAGGGTACCTTTGGAAATAAGAAGAAAAACTGATACTTGTAGTAGAACAATGTTTCTCAAACCGGTGCACTTGCTTTTTCAGGTTTGTACCCAGAGTCTTCTGCAGTTCTAATGTGTGCGCCAAAGTCTATATGACAGTTTAGACTACTCATTTTACTAAAACACAGTTTCAGATTTTGTTGACAGCACAGTAAAGCTAACAGCAACTAGCAAGCTAACAGCACACTTCCTGATTAATGGAAAATAAAATGCAGAAAGCACGCAGCACACTTATTTTGACCTCAAGAGCTGCTTATACAATATATCTGTACTGGGGCAAGACACATTTTGCTCAAATACATGGGGGAAAATCAGATACAAGGCTTATAAAGACAAAAAACGCAAAACAACTTTATTGACTTTTTGATAACATTTGTGATTGTTAAAACTTGTTATAATGGTTATGTGTTTTCTTTCCAGCCTGGGTAAGCAGCGGCCCGTCCTGTTCCACATGGGAGATAAGTCCATCCCCGAGAGGGCAGCTCAGCCTGGGGTAGAGGAGCACTCTGCCACCGCAGACCCAGAGGAGGGCGCAGCCAGCAGCGGCTTTGTGGCCCTCAACCTCAGCCCTGTACCACAAGAAGGAGACAGTCAGGAGTGGGTCATGTTAGACCTTGAGCAGGGCTCTGCAGCCAAACCTTCTGGAGAGGGGGCGAAGGTACACCACTACACCACTGTGTTTTACTATGCTACTGTTTGTACTATTAGCTTTTTGGGGTTTTCAATGTGTGTGCCCATGTATTATTCCCAGTTAGACCTCCATGCATCAGATGTGTCTTTTCAAACAGACTAGTGAGTTAATTGAACATAGAAGAGACATAAATCTGAAGAGGAGGCGCAATCATCTTCAAAATGTACTAATTCAGTAATTAAAAACACAACACACAACAGAGAAAATGAAATGCAACTTTACTTTACAGTTTGTGGCTTTGTCAACCTTGTGCTGGAAGGTGGATTCTCATGATCTTTGATTTTTCAAACAACTCACAAGAGTCCATCTTGTATGACTTCCTTGTGATCCATTGGAGTCTACACAACTTTTGATGCAAACCAGAAAGCGTATAAAACATTGTATTCATAATCACTAAAAGGAAGCTTTTGAAAAAGCTAGACATGATGCTACATATTCATTTAGCCAAAACACATTGTTTTGTTATCAAAGCATGTCCTGCTGTAATTGGCTAAAGCTTTGCCGACAGTCCCCTCTCTTGCTGACAAGAGAGGGGACCTGCTTACAGTATTGATGGGAGCCCTCCACACTGATATCACAAAGCTAACCTTATAGCACTGTTATCAATCTGGCTTTTGCCTGGTTAGAACCTTGAGAAAGATTTAAAAATGTCAACATCTGCAAATATTTTGTAGTCTAAAACCTGAAGACAAGCATATCTTGTTGGAATTAACTGAAAAAAACATATTTAACCATTGTTCTTGATGGTTTTACACATTACTTTGTACCACAGCCATGTTATATCAATACCATGTCTTATAATTTGTTTCCTGGCAATACAAGCTATGCTTTTACTGTGTAGGAGGATAAACCAGCAGGTGGCACTGCTACAGAGACAGAGGCTCCAGAGGGACAGGCCAATTTCCCCTCCAGTCCTGTCCTGTCCCCTGTATGTGTCCCTGGGACCTGGCTCCTGGGACATCGCAGGCTGCCTGGCATGTTGGGACACATGCCGTCAGTCATCATGGGCCGCAGTCAGGAGCAGGTACAGTCCCCTCTCAAACCCATAAGTAGATCACACCTTTGATATCTCTAAATGTAAACCAAAATAATCAATGATCAAAATATTATGAATGATGTTTTGAATAAAGTCATATTATAATGTTACTACCTCCTCAAAAACAAATCTGGAGTTGTGTTTTGTTTCATTCACACATGTTTGAGTAATCCTTATTATTAATCTGTCTACATCTCCAAAGCTCAAAATGCTCTGTTCCACCTTGTGATGTCATGAAGTGGTAGCTTTCAAGTTAACAGCTCCCTTTACCTTTAGGTCTGTAGAGATTGACAATTCCAGGGCTGAAATCATCCAAATGATTCTAGTGAAGGTGTATGGAGTGTTAAAACATAGTGGAGCGCTTCCTGTATTACCACTTAACATCACAAGGTGGAACAGTGTTTCTGTTGGAGAGAAGAACTCAGTCTAAATATGCAGGGTTTGTGTGTTAAACATGTGTGAATGAATAGCAAAAGACAAAGTTTAAATCTGTCAACTGGACAAATCGTAAGAGTGAAAATATTTCGCTGCTCATCCAAGCCGCTTCTTCAGTTCTGGCCGGATTACTGCTGGACACTGCCTTATATCTAACCATTTCTTTTCTCTGGCTAAGACCTGAACTTCACTATCTTCAAGGAGTGGTTAGTGGCTTTGAGATGGAGATGTATGGCAGACTGGGGTTCAGAGGAACTATTGTGCCAGTGTTGGTACATTCTCATATGGAATGGCAGTTTAGTGTCTTCTATGTAACGCTCACTGAATGGAGTAGACTACATTACTTTGTTTATGGCTCGGGGTTTTGTCCTTTGGATGGACCACCCAAGAGGGGAGTTAAAGAAGCAATTTTTGTTAGGAAAGAGAATCCTACCTTAAACAGGAATGGAGGCCTGAGACATAATCTCTCCATCCTCAGGCCCAAAACAAAGAGAACAATAGCAGGGTCGTTAAGGGTTGAATAGGGTAGGTTCAACTGAAACAGGAAACAATAGATGTTTACATTTCCAGTGTGGTTAGCCCCTTCCGATAGATATAGGGCAGTGTCCAGCAGGAATCTAGCCAGGACTGAAGAAGCGGCTTGGATGAGCAGGTAAACATCTTCACTCTTACAACGATTTGTCCAGCTGACAGATTTAAACGTCATCTTTTGCTATGGATCAGACCTGGACGACTGAGGGATTACAAACATGTGTGAATGAAACAAAACACGACTTCAGGTCTGTTTGTGATGAGGAAACAACATCATAACATAGATCAAACAACGGATAACTTAAAGGGCCCACATTGTGCTATGTTGTAAGCTTCCAAATAAGAGTACATAAATAAGAGTCAAAGGTACTTACCATTTTTACCTGGCTAAAATGCATGCTTAAGCTGAGTTAAGGTTTGAGTGTCCCTGTGTCTCTGCCTGATCCCTGGTTTGTCTTGGGCTTGTCTTGTTCCTTTTGCAGTCATCCAGTGGCGTGTGCCCAGTCTCCAGTACAGGACCGGAGCGACATCATCCCCCTGGAGGCTCCTCTGGCTAAATCAGAAGAGGAAGAACCAGCTAAAGAGCGAACAAAAAAGGCAGGCCCCACTGGCCCCAAACAAGACCCCTACCAAGACCCCCACGGCCCACCTAACCCCAGAGCGAGACCCAGAGCGTGACCCGGAGAGTGACTCAGGCCTGCCTGACCGCTCCTCCGAGCCCCACCAGCAGCCGCCCTCCCGAGACCACAGGGGGTGCACTGGAGAGCACGGTCACTGTGTCGTGTGTCGTCCTCCCCTTCCCCCGCTCTGCTCAGAAGAAGAGACTCTCCCACCTCTCCCAGACTGAGCCGTATCCCGGTGCGAGACCCGAGCACCCCTCTGGACTCCCCCAGTAAGGAGCTAGCCCATGAAAGGCACAAGCGCTGGAGCAGCCCCTTGCACGGCTCCCCCACACACTCTCCCTCCCCCTCGCTGTCCTGTGACAACCTGCCCTCCGCCCTGCCCCGGGACCGGCTGTCCTCTGAGAGGGAGGAGCCCCTGTCCCTCAGCTCCAGCTCGGGCAGCAGGAGTAAGATCCCCCGGCCCGTCAGTGCCTCCTTTGTGTCGGAGCAGCTTAACACCAAGTTCATGCCCAGACCCCCTCCAGGCCGGCCCCCAGTGAGGGCAGGGGCCGACAACAACTTCAGGTACAGGCTCATAAGGGGGCATAGGGGCAGTAATGGTCATTAGGGCTGTAGGCCTTTAGTCATTTTGTAGTAGTCAACTAATCCTATTTAGATTTTTGAAGATGTGGTATTTTTCTGTATTTATATGCAAAAGTCAGATTAAACTCATGAGTCACAAGTTTAATCTGTCTTTATATACATAAATTGTTTCCTAGTACTTTTTTCTGCATAAATAGTTGTTTTTACAAGAACTCACGTGCAGGTGTAATCCTGTGAGTGCAGTCTAGGTAACATGGGGTTTGGAATACATAGAGATATGTAATAGGTTTGATAGCCCCCTTTTTAGTTGACTATTTGATCTGTAGGTCTTGTCTTTTAGTCACATTTATTTATTCAACTACAGGCCAGTCACACGTTACTCATTTTATCTATGTAAACCCTCAATCGTCCAGGTCTGATCCATAGCAAAAAACAAAGTTAAAATCTGTCAGCTGGACAAATCGTTGTAAGAGTGAAGACGTTTCGCTGCTCATCCAAGCCGCTTCTTCAGTTCTGGTCAGATTGCTGGTGAACACTGCCTTATATCTATCTGCAGGGAGGGGCTAACTACTCTGAAACTGTAAACATCTCCAGTTTCAGCCCTTAACGACCCTGCTATTGTTCCCATTGTTCTGGGTCTGTGGATAGAGTTGTAGATGGGGGAGAGATTATGTCTCGCTTTTCTAACAAAAATAGCTTCTTTAACTCCCTAACCATTTCTTTTCTCTGGATAAGAGCTGAACTTCAGTGTCTTTGAGATGGAGATGTACAGCAGACTGGGGTTCAGAGGAGCTCTCACACTGGTGTTGGTACATCGTCTACTCTATTCAGTGTAGTGAAGAGTGCAGTGAGCGTTACACTGGAGAAACTAAACAGCTACTCCATTAGAGGTCCTTTCCTATGTTACTCACTTTAATTCACTGTACAATTATACGGTGCTAAGTAAAGGTACAAGTAAAAGTAAAGGATGTTTTTAGTAGCTTATGTAATCATACTCCTCAGCCTTCCCGGTAAGGTCCTTTCCAGGGTACTGGAGAGGAGAATCCGTCCGAATAGTCAAACCTCGGCGTCTTGTTCACGAGTGAAGGACGGATGGAGTGTGAGATTGACAGGCGGATCGGTGCAGTGTCCGCAGTGATGTGGTCGCTGTATATCGGACCGTCGTGGTGAAGAAGGAGCTGAGCCGAAAGGCAAAGCTCTCGATTTACTGGTCAAACTACGTTTCAACCCTCACCTGTGGTCATGAGCTCTGGGTAATGACCGAAAGTTCGCGGATACAAGTGGCCGAAATGGGCTTCCTCCACACAGGGTGGCTGGGCGCTCCCTTAGAGATAGAGTGAGGAGCTCAGTCACACAGGAGGAGCTCGGAGTAGAGCCACTGCTCCTTCACGTTGAGAAGAGCCAGCTGGGGTGGCTCGGGCATCTGCTCAGGATGCCTCCTGGACGCCTCCCTAGGGAGGTGTTCCAGGGTATGTCCCAACGGGGAGGAGGCCCCGGGGAAGACCAGGACACGCTGGAAGGACTATCTCTCGGCTGGCCTGAGACCGCCCTTGGGGTCCCATCGGAAGAGCTAGAGGACGTCCCTGCTCAGACTGCTGCCTCCGCGGCACCAGATAAGCAGAAGAAAATGGATGGATTGTGCATGTTTGAGCAATCTTTAAACGCAAATTTTTTTAGATGCCAAATTGCAGATCAACACTCCATTTTCACCCCCATCGTCCACTGCTCTGTACTTGCTTCGTTCTCAAATTTGATTTTCTTAATTAGTGACACGTGTAAGATTCAGCAGTGTCACATAGTCATTTTGGTAAAAAAAAAATTATAATATCCTCTACTTGCTAGTGTGATGTGCAGCCGACAGGTGCTGACACAGCACTTTGTTCTGATGACGTTAATGGCACCATCAGCTCACATTGGGCACTGCAGTTTTTCAACGTGGAAGTCAGTGGACATGTATTATTCATTTAAAACAACTTAACAAAAGAAACAATTTTAAAACATGCAATATATAACAATGATCCACGGGTGTCAGAGATTATAACTATAGAGCAGACACAAGCACAGTAGATCTTTTTTCATAAAATTTTGTTTGTGTGGATCATTTGCCCCCCTTTCATCCCTGTATCCTAGCTGTTCTAACCCTGCACAATTGTGTTTTCCAGAAGGCGTCGTCTCCGGATCCGAGCATCCAGCACCAGTGATGCAGACTTCCTGTCCAGTCTGACCGCCCTGGTACAGACACAGGGCAGGGCTGCTCCTGAGCCCGCCCCCCCCGCCCCGAGCTCCTCCTCCCGCCTGCAGCGCTCCCTCAGCTCCTCTCCCACACCCCCCCCCACCGCACGCACCTACCCAGGCTCCCCCACCGCCACACACCCAAGACAGAGGCTCCACGCCAGGGGTACAGTGGGGCCCCAGCTCCCTGGCAGAGGCCCGAGCCTGGACGTGAAGGCCAAAGCAGGCCGGTGATGCCCAAAGTAGGCCGGTGATGAGGTGGATGGCATGTGTGCAGAGCAGTATTAGCAAGGGAATGTACTGTATCTAATGTAAAATGTACCATAAACTCTATTTATTTATTTATTAATTTGGTGTTGGCTGCGTCTCTTACAAAGCCCTCCCCTCCAGCTGCATTCATGTGCTGTTGGAAATCTCAACTCTTTCAACAGACAGATATGGTCTAATCAAAAAGAGCCACTGTACCATTTAAAAGCCTTTAGTTCAATTTGTCTTGAGACTTAAAGATACTGTACCTAATTTTTTACTGTTTTAAAAAACGTGCAACAGAACTAGCTCTTTTTAAATGATTTGTAGAGGCCCAAAGTAACCGTATTTTCCGGACTACAGAGCGCACCTGATTAAAAGCCTCGTGCTTTAATTTTAGAAAGAAAAACTTGTACAAGCCACACCGGATTTGAAGCCACAGGTATCCCACGTAGTAATATGAAAAATTAGCTCAAAAACGTTCATTTGCAAGGGATCACTAGTGCGGTTTTGCATGCTTTTTTTTTACAGTGTATGCGGGCGCGTGTTCTGCGTCCTGATTGGCTAAAGGAGGTGCCGTGTCTCCTGTACAGTACAGAAAGGTGTTCAGCCAAATTTACCAAAATATTCGATGCTGCAGCGTGACTCTGAAACAATCGTGTTTGACACCTTTGTATTTGAGGACCAAACGCCTCCGAAGCGCGTTTGTGGATGCTCTGGACGCGCGTCCACGAGACTTTACATTTGAAACAACATAAAAGGAGGAAAATAACATAAGGACGACAGCAGAATACGTTTAACAAGGAGCAAAAAGGGCTGTAACCTGCGGATGGAGTCTGCTTTAGTTTGTGGATCAGTGACTGCAGGAAAAAGAACATTACGAGACATTACGGCGGAGCTGCGCCAGGACGAAGAGGCGGGAACAGAGTAACTGAGAAATACACCTGCAGCCGCACAATGCAATACAGTACAATAGTTGTGAGAGTGCATTAGATTGATCATACAATTTCATTGGAAACTACTCATCAGTTTTTATTGGTTTACTGTTGCTAGGCAAAATTTTTTTGCGCCACGAGAAAAAAAAAAAAGTATAACTGGCACTGCACCATAACCGCCGCAGCGGTTAAAGTGTAGAAAAAAGTAGCGGCTTGTAGTCCGGAAAATACGGTATTGCTCACTTACCTTACGTATTCCTCACTTAGCACCCTATTATTCATCATGATGACTTTAAAAGTGCTTTTCACAACTTTTAGAGGCCAGGGTGGGGTTTTGCCGTGACAGTTAGGCTAACAACAGCCTGCTAACGAAGCACTTCCTGAATTCACACTATAAAATGCTTTAGAATTAGATGCAGACAGCATGTAGCAGACTTATTTTGACCTCAAGAGCTGCTTGTACAACGTATCTGTACAAGTGCTTCATTTGTAAATCAGACGCTGCCAGAAGAAGTTGGCTTTGGGACCTTTGTCCATACAAGGTCATGGTCAAAACCAGAACACAATAGGCAATTATAAGCGCTCAGAAATGTCAAAATACAACACAACTGACCATCTTACTCAATTCTAAAGAATATTAATTATTACATTTCATTTGTCAGAGCGCGATTTATAAATGTATCGGACCGGAATGTCTGACAGCAGCACCTGCCACTGTAACCATGATGTCCGGATGTCCTCCCAGGAGCTTGCTCCGCTTCCCTTGCCTGCGCTCTCTATTGGCTCAGTCTGACTCTGCTACAGTTTGGAACAGATCTGGATTGGTGCAAAAGCTGCTCATTCACACAAGGCTGTTTACAGTGCTACAACGCTCAGTGTGACTGATGCCCTTTCACTCGTTCTGTTCATATTATTTAAGACCTTAGACATAAAGGTTTAACTCCAGTCTAGTTACCGGATCAAAGAAACAGTTGGAGGAATGCACTCTGAGTAAAAGTATATGGACAAAATCTAGTATAGGACCTTTTAGTGGACTTCTGGAGCTCTGGTTTGAGCATTGAGTGGACCTCAGGACCCTGGGTTGTCTAAGGCTTTATTATGAAGGGCCACGTGTTAGAGCAATTGTTGAATTTGAATCATGATTACAATTATTCCTCCTAGGACTAGAGACAGAAGAGAATCCTACTAAAATGTCCTGACCACAGTTTAGTAGCAAACATGAAATATGGAAGTTGCCTTCAGTGTTTTTGTCCCACTGAATTCCACCAACTTCAAAATAGTATATACATCCTTTTCACATAAGTACTATTCTTAGTAGTTAATTAATCCCAAAAATAATGTTGACATGCATGCATGACATTTGTGATATAAATCCCTGTGACTATCTGCTATTTTGGTCATATCATTACTCACCCATTTCTTTTTCCCCCACCCACTTCTCCTATTGGTCAAAAACTCTGTAAGGCTTTGAGTGAGTGACAGGTGGGTCTCACCAATCTCAGTGTAGTGTGAACTTTCAGAAGAAGCAGATTATTTATCTCTTAAAAGCAAAGAGTGTACTTGTATCATGATAAAATTTAAATTGATTTTAATTTGGCATTTTGAGCCAAAGACCACTGCTTGTTAAGCACATTACTCCAATAGTGTGTTAGTAGTGATAGTGATAATCAACTTTTAAATGTCTTGTCTTGCACTTAAATGATCTGTACCTGATTTTACGGTCTTAAAAATGTGAAAAAACAGAACTAGTTAATTTTGAAGAGTTTTGCAGCAGTCCAAAGTTATTCCTCACTTCCAAGCATCTTAATTATTCACCACGATGATGAGTTTATAAAAACACTTTTCACGACTTTCACAGGCCCAGCGGCGGAATTTTGCCAATGACAGAAAAGTGAACAACAACTAGAATGCTTATGAGCACTTTCTATTAGATGCAGAAAGTAGGGATATATTGTATAAGCAGCTCTTGAGATCAAAATAAGGCAGCTGTATACTAAGACTATTTTTGCTCAAATACATGGTAAAATTTAAAGTTCTTTTTTACCATGTGTAATAAGGCCAGCTGAGATGTTCCATGTTTTAAAATGTTACTTTTTTCAAACCTTTCCTCCATTTTATTGTATTTAAAACTATATATTTTATCACTACATTTTAAACACAAATGTTGTTACTGTATTGTACTTATCTTTTCTACATCAGCTTGTCTGAACCATATTCACAACGTCACATGAATGCAGCTTTTGAAATGGAACACTAAATATTGGGGAGAAAAAAAATTTATAATGATGCCAATGTGACCACTCATTCACTGCAACTGACCTAAAGCAAGACCAAAAACATGGGAAACTGTCGACCTACTACCAGAGCAAAGGCTTTTCCTCCTGCACTAGTAACCAGAGCCATGTGTTTCACTATGACATCAATCTAACAAGGCTGTAATAGCACACAGTAAACACTAATGTCTGTGCTGCTGACACTCCAGGAACATGCCCCATTCACACATGCAACCTGGCCTGGAATTTAGCTGCATTTTGTCTGAGCATTGTCATGTGTGAACAAAGCCAGAATTGATTTTCCTGCATTTTTGAACTGTCAATTTCACATGTTTAATGAAGTTCATGTGTTAATTCAAAACATTTCAAAGGTGCACTATGTAACTTCTGATGGAGGTATTATTGCTTTGTTTGGAACGTTCCATTGTATCGCATTAAACTTCTCTATCTCCTATCTCCATAGACACAAATAGGTGATGCTACCAGTCAGGTCAAATCTCTGGCATATTTTCAAGGTGTTGTTTTAGCAATAAATCCTGCCGTAACTGGATAAATGAAAGATGGATATGTTTACTGGCATTCTGTTGAACACTCCAAACTGCAATACTGCAATACAAAATAACGACTCCATGGAAACAAGCATCCAGTAGAAAAGTTACACAGTGCACCTTTGAGTAGTTTTAATTTGGTAACTATATTCACTACTGTGAAGTGAAAAGCCACACACCAAAAAAGGACTTATCCTGGACAACAAGGACTTGACCAGGACTTAACCAAGACTAAATTTAAAAGCAGATATGTCTGTGAAATCCCTCAGTGGGTCAAGGTATGATCCATAGATCATGGATTCATAGACCATAGGCCCAGAACTGAAGAAGTGGAATGGATCAGTAGCAAAACACATTTTTCTTTGACTATTAAAGAGGTGGTATTATGCAAATACTTTTTGGAGATTTCTACCATGTTATATGTCCTTCATCAAAAAACATGTCTAAAAAGGTTTGACAGCATCCATGCTTGTTTCAGTATTTTGCAATCTATTCGAACCCTCCTTGCAGTTAGCAGTAAGGTTCTGTGCAATGCCCCACCCAACAAGCCTATGTCACCCATGCTCCCACACGAGTTCTCCATAAAATACAAAAACATGATACAAAACTGTACACAGCCACTTGACAAGCCTGATGCGATGTGCAGTAGTTTCATTGGCAGGATTTGATGCATGCTCATTGTAATGTGATGGCGCTCTCAAGATGGAATGACTTTGCGCAGGGAGCAAAGGGAGGGGAGACTCAAGAGTGTCAAAACCTAGTGAAACTTATAAAACATGTTAATAAATGATTTTATGTGATAGAGCATTTTCAAAACAATAAAAGGAAAGTGACCTAAATATGTTATGTGTTAGCAGTTAATACTCCCATAGAAGTAAATACCTCCTCTAATAACTAGTCAAGGATCTCTAAGTACCGCCATAAGTAACCCGTGTATCCTCATAAAATTATTTGAACATACGGCTGGGTAGGTATAGCTTGTAGTTTTTGGTAATTTGCTCTATATGTATTGATTTGGTAACAAAAATATTAATATGTCTCGAAAGTCTGGAAAGTCAGCAGCACAAGAGCATCATATTTGAAGTCCACACATCTATTGGCCAGGCATGTAGTCTCTTCCGTGTAAAAGTGCTAGAGTTTGATCGTAGTATTAAAACAAAGGCATTAGCGGATTGCCCTGTGGTAGATAAATGCTTTCCTGTCTCCCAAAAGGACCTGTAGACTGGACATGTAAACTCACACTTCAGTATTGTAAATGCATGATGTCACCACTATGATTTTTTATTGTTTGATCATTTCTTTATTTGTACAAACCAGACGAGGCATCTGTATTTTATGTAACTGCTTCTGAAAATACATCATGTAGACCACTTTGGCTGTGTGGTTCTTTCCTACCAAATCCCGTTTTTATTTTAACATGTTGGGCATCAGTAAAGTGTGAGGGCAGTAAATTCTTAAAGGCGCTGTACCTAATTTTTTTCTAAAAATGTTAAAAGAGAACATTTTAGGTTTGCAGTGGTCCAACTAAGTCATTGTTTATGGTCAGACTAGGATGGGTGTGTATCACACTTTACCCTTGTGTGTCGAGACTGTATCACGCTGCGCATGATACGGGTATCGATGCCTCGACTCATTTAGACCATCACTAGGTCAGACTGTCTTAAAATAAAACTCAGATTAAAGTCAACAGAGCCTTAGACAGAGCATTCCTACAGTAAAGCATACACTCCCTCCAGGGAATTTTGAGGGGAAATGGGTGTAGGGTATCAACTGCAAAACTGAAAAGTCCCTGGAGGAAAGCCACCAGACACAGGAAAAAACAAGCTAACAACTGCCACAAAGACGGCCGTATGCTGGACAGGAGTCGAACCCACAGCCTTCACTCTGCGAGGCCATTGGGAGGAATATTTTATAAAAATGTTGTAAACAACAAATCATGCTTGGGAGTGAGTTTGCTTAAAAAGAAACTTTTAAGTAGTTTTTTTTTAATGTCGTCTATCTGACAGGGGACAATGGTACATTAATTAACATTTCGTGTAAATGCACCCAGAAATTAGCCAGTTATTTTTCATCTGTAGTCCTGGACCGATGGTTAATTGGTAATAGTTCTAGCTTTAGTCTAAAAAAAGTTCAGATATATAATAAGTTCTTTGCAGGGTTAGAAAAGAGCAGATTGCGGGGGTCATGGGGCAGCAACACTGATCGAAGTACCGTGCTTTCCCACACAGCAGAAATAACAGGGTATAGCTGAAAACCACACAAAATCTTTATAGAGGCTACAGGGTACAAAGCAGATCCTGTGGACCTGATACGCATCCACTACAGAGAAAGTTTACTATGCCGGGCGACACCATGCTCACAGTTTTTGCACATCTGACAAAAGGTAAAGAAATTCACTGTTGTCATATATTGCAAATAATCATTAAAAAGTTATAGACTCCTCTGGAGTTCAATGTATGTGGTGGATTTCATC
>JAIEZT010001328.1:20698192-20849244 GCA_019594935.1 Periophthalmus modestus | reverse complement strand
CCCACACTCCTGTGAGAGTGCAGATATGTCAATGTCCACCGCTTTTTGTTCTAACCACGTCCATTAATGAGACAATGTACCCTGACACAACCAAAACTCAACCAGTGAAAATGTATTTGGGGGACCATCAACTAAAAACACTGAAACTCACTCGCTCAGCAAGTAGACAACGATAAAAGATCAGTTATAAGTGAAATGGACAAAAGAAGACTCTAAATACACCCAGCTCAGCAGTGTGGGGCGGTCGTCAGTGACCCACTTCCTGAACTTGTCAGGTGCAAAGTTTGTGCTGCAGCCAGATGAACGAGGGAGCTCTCCAATTTTCAGAGGAATGGTTTGGACAAAAATGCGCAGTGTGTGAGTGGCGAGAGATGATTGCAAGTTTTTTTCAAGAAGCGAGCTCCCATGCCTTGGTTGATGAACAAAACACTCTGAGATAATGTCAAAGTAAAGTTGAGGGCAAAGCCAAAGGATGTGTGTCAAAATAACTTTGCTGAAGACCCAGTAGCCCCTTCATTGAAGCTCCTCAGGAGGAAAATCCAATTTAATGTAATTATATTTGCAAAATCCTCAGGCAGTACATTTCAGTAAATGTGACGATTAGATTCATGCATGCGATGGTTGATATTGCGGATTTCTCTACTGCACCGTCCCCGTGCCGGTGAAAACTCCTGTTGATTACTGGCTGCGATTAAATAAAGCCGTAGATTTGCAGCTGAAGAGGGCCTGAAAAGGCTAGGGAGAAGAACCTGACTGACCCGTGTCATGAAGCAGCTATGATGTTCGTAAAGTATTGCCTGACTCCACCCTCGCTGCTGTTTTCAGATACAAAGCTCCAGACAAATGGACTGCTAGTGAGGTGCAGGAGCACATCGATCGGTACCAGACAGAGAAAAAGAGCTCACCCTCCTCTAAGCCTAAATACACTAAACGCTGTCACTGTACACGTGCAAACACCATGAGCCCAGCCCTCTTGCAACTTTAAGTCCATGCAGAGCCAGTTTAAACAAAATGAGAGCTGTAAGTCCCCCATGTAGTGATGAATGTTTAAAGATGCTAGTGAGCCTTGGTTTGACCGTGCTCTGTCCCAAAATAACATGCAGTGTCTGATAACCATCAAACCTGACCACTCCCAGAGACGTTCGTGCAGAGTTTGTCAGTCCTTTGAGCACTCCACTCTTGCACATTGCAGACAAAAAAAGCGCTTATGTTTAGCATGCCGTTCAGCCGAATTCACAATCAAGAAAGATGCCCTAACGTTTATGCCAGTCAAAAAACAAGGCGCATTCTCCCAGCAGAATACCCCAGTCGTTTAAACTAGCTAGCCCGCAATTGGGAGAGGGGAGGTGTGGGCAGTAAAGAGTTTATACCCTCAATGTGAACTGGAACAAACACTATGCCAAAGCATGTGCTGCGGCACCAGCTGTTGCTAAAGCTTATAATGCAAAATACTCAGAGAGTGCGGCCCCTATGATGAACTGTTTTACACTTCAGTTCAAATCAATACACACTGGAAGTTAAGGGGGGATGCTAGATTCGGGATCGATGGCATGTACACTTAGCGAATAAAAAAAAAGCGGAGTCAGATCAGCAACCTATCCCCTTGACTCGTGAGATCGTGCTTGTTGGGTGTGGGGGGACATACATGAGTAAGCCTAAGTGCCTGTTATGATCGTTGAGATGCAGCTGTTTGGGCAAAGATGTGTTGTGCCAGTCCTTTTGTAGTTCCTGGGCAAGCGGGATGATTTGATAATAGGTACTAATGTTTCAGATATTTGATGCATCAACTCAAAGTAACCAGTGATGACGCGCGTACTTGTTTATAGTGGCAGTCTATCCCCAGGAATGTGGGGCCATTTTGAATCTCATGATGAAACTCTCTACCTGTGGCAAGGAGGGTGAGCTCCCAGACAAGGTGGGGACAGTCAAGCTGCGGCAGTCCGTCACGCTGATGGCCAGGCAGGAATATCTAGTCTGGGGTAAGCTGCCGAAAAACTGTGCCCATGTCACCTGGCAGTACAGTTATAGTCGAGCCCCCCACCCATCCAGGTCGAAGCCACGTAACATTTATGGGCGGTCGTATAGTTACGCCATTGTGGGGCGACGGTTGGGTTGCCAATGAAAGTGACCAATTTGTTTGACAAAACCTGTTACTCTGAAGAAAAATGCCAAAATTGCAGATTGTATCCTCATGTGTCACTGTAGAGGAGTTTGAGATTTGCCAGCATCGTGTCAGCCTGAGAAACTAGCAAAAGCAGGAGAACTCTGACAGTTGTCCTTTAGATCTATAGAGAAACTGAATCGCGTAGGGCTTTCTGATATAGGACATTAAACGGTGGCAATGCAAGCCAGAGTGGTAGGGGAAAGCGTGTCTCCCTACTTGAGAAGTATAATGACACTTTTCCAAGCATCCCCTAGACTGCGGTGAGGTTAAAGATTTTTGTGCATCGTATCAGACTTACCGATGAGAAGCCGTTCCGTTTGCCTTATCGGCTTGTGTACCACCCGCGCATTACCAGAAACCTGCGGCAAGTACTATCTGAAAATGGAGGAGCAGGATTCATAAGGAAGGAAATCAGTCAGTGAGTATGCGTCCCCGCTGGTGCTTGTTTGAAAAAAAGGACGGGAGTCTAAGATATGTACCGATTTCCGATGGTTAAACGCCAGAGAACATTCAAAGATGCACACACCCGCTTCCACACCAGTCTGATTGTTTTGGCTGATTGCTCTAGGTGGAAATGCCTATTTTAGCACAATGGATTTGACCTCTGGATTCTATAACATCCCAATGGCAGAGGAAGACAAAAAGTACACAGCATTTATGACTCGGTGGGGATTATATGAGTATAAACGTATGCCCCAGGGACTCTGTAACAGCCCCCGCATCTTTTATGCGGATGATGCTCAGTATATTTGGCGATTTGAACTTCGCTAACCTTTTATGTTACCTTGATGACTTTTTAGTCTTTGCAACGACGACCGAGCAACAGGCTTTAGAGAGGCTAGAAGTAGTCTTTCAGAGGCTAAGGCTACACAACACCTCAAACTAAGTCCCAAAAGTGTCACTTCATGAGGTCATCAGTCAGGTTCTTGGGTCATATAATAGACATAATGGTGGTGTTGCTGTGGATCCAGACAAAGTGGAGGTCATATCTAAAGTAACAAAAGCTGACCTCATGGAAGATGACGGGTGTACGCCCTCAGTTAAAAGAATTAAGTCATTTTGGGCATGGTATTGTCTATCAGCACTTTATCCCGAGCTGTTCTAGTTTAGCTAAGCCATTGTTTGCTCTTACTTCTGGCCAAAAGAAACGTGGTAGGGTCAAACAGAACTCCAACCCAGGCTCGTTCCGAAAGCTGAAACCCTCTCCTCTGATTGGACGGAGGAGTGTGAGGTTTCATTGTCCAAGCTCAAAGACAGCCCTTTTAAACTGCGTTGTACTCTCACACCCTGATTTCAGTCAGCCCCTGATTCTGTCCATTGAGCAATCATTAGATGGACTTGTGCTGTGTTGTCCACAGGTCTCTCCAGTGTGAAAAGAAAGCTCGCCCCATTGCGTTTGCAAGCAAAACATTAAGCACCTCCCAAAAGTTACAAGTATCCTGCCCTTCACCCACCGCCTAGAATTTTTAGCCCTGAAATGGAGTGTGTGTGAGAAAATTCAGTCATTGGTTGAGAGGCAACTCATTCACTGTGTGGACCGATAATAACCCTCTAACCTACATCATCATGACCAAACCCAAATTAGATGCCTGTGAACAGCGTTGGGTGTCAAAACTCGCTCCTTACTCTTTTGATTTAAAACACATCCCAGGGACTAAGAATTATGTGGTCAGATGCGCTTAGCAGGGGACCCGTTCGCTAAAACTGTTAGCCAGAGACTCATAAGTGAGCAGTATGACCAGCTTGTGGCAGAGGCAGAGAGGTGTTTGACCCAGACAGTATCCAGGACACGTTCCGCCTTAAAGTTCAGTGTCACAGAGTGAAAAGAGTCACAGACCCTCAGTTAAAGCCCCTCTGTACTGCCGATATAGGTGCACTGTTGGATGTTCACGCGCGAATGGGAGGCTGCGGCAGAAATAAGAGCAGTGCAGTTCATTCAGGCTGTTCAGGACCTGGCACCTTCCAGGACAAGACCCACTCCCTGTGTTTTACCCTGGCTCGAGGCTGCAACGCAGTCAGGAGACTGATCCTACCATTTCAGCACTTGCTCCTTTTGTCAGTCGTAGGAGGCGGCCATCTAGGCGGGATAGAGCACTGTTTGATCTGAAAACGATGGTTTCTTTAAAAACAGTTTGAGAGACTTAAGTTACAAAAGGGAATTCTCTACAGAACCACGAAAAGATCCGACTAGTAAACAAAAAGACATCAAATTTGTTCTCCTGAAAGCCTTAAAGAGAAAGCTCTGTATGCCATCCATGGACATAGCGGGACACAAGGGCAGGCGAGGACAATTTGCATCTCGCCAGACAAAGATTTTTTTGGCCAAAGATGGAAATTGACATAAAAGAATATGTGAAGTGCTGTCAGAGATGCATTCTGGCCTAAGACTCCAGACCCATCTGCTCGTGCTCCATTAGAAAGTATTCGCACTTCTGCACCTATGGAGCTAGTTAGGCTTAGACTTTTGAGCAGGGCGCGGAAGACAGTTAAACAGCACTCTGTAGATGTTCTTGTAATCACAGATCATTTCACCAAGCTTGCCCACGCCTTCCCATGCCAGACCAAACAGCTAAACAAGTAGCCAAAAAAGTTGTGGGATCATGTGTTCTGTGTGTATGGATTTCCTGAGCGTATTCACTCGGATCAGGGAGCAAATTTTGAAAGTGAATTGATTGCAGAGCTGCTCAGGTTGTCTGGGTGGTTGTCCAAATCTCACACAACAGCATTACCATCCCATGGGAAAGGTGGGACAGAGAGATTTAATCGCACACTTGGTAACATGCTCCGTTCCTTGCCCTTAAAGCAAAAGCAAAAATGGCCCAGCAAATACAGACTGTTGACGTTTGCTTACAACTCAACGGTGCATGAAATACGGATATGCCCCTTTCCAGTTGTGTTCGGGAAGGATTCCTAGGCTACCCTGTTGATGTTATGTTCAAACCAAGTGCTGAATGACCCAGTATGGTTGATCACAAAAGTTATGTCAAAACACTCATGTCACATTTGCACGAGGGCAGCCTGGATTGCTCAGAAACACAGTATCAAAGAACAAGACAAACAGGCAAAGGGCTATAACAAAAAGATCAAAGGCACTCACCTGAATGTTGGATAGACCGTTGTTCTTATTGCAAATAAGGGTGAAAAAGGAAAGAAAAAGTTGGCAGATAAATGGAATCCAACAGTGTACACCATAAAGGACCCGGAATCCACAGAACCACACTTACAGATTGGAGGATCCAGAGGGCGCCACAAAAGTCGTGCACAGGGACTTGCTTTTAGACATAATGGTGTTTCTACCTGTAGTAGATATGAGTGTTGCAGAGGAGGACTTGTGCACACCTGATTCTTTGGGATGTAGAGAGCAGTGTCGATCGAAACAAACTCCTGTGGGTAATAGGTGGCCTCCGAGCGTTTTTGTAGTCGACTGGACCAAAGTGATAGTTTGCCCCAGTCAGGGGAGCCAAGTCAGTATTGCCCATAAACTGAATGTGGGGGGGCAGGTCCCAACACGAACTGATTCACTCCTCTAGATCAGGGCGATCTAGATAGCCTGGTGTAGAAAATGACTCATATTCACCTCAGACTCCAGTTGTCCCTGACCTTGAAAACACAAGATAGTCTGACCCAGACGGACCAATATACCCCTGACATGTTGACTCAGACCAAACCGGAGGTTGATGGGAGCGGGTGGTCATGACTCGAGTGGGTAGAGTTAGTCGGAGGGCTAACCGTCTTATTGAAATCTATGGTTCAGAAGCCTATGAGCTAAAGCATTCACTCGGTTAGGAGGTCTCAGTCCTTGTTGACTCTATTTTAAACTGTATATAAATGTTTTGTGTTTTTAAGAGACATGGTGTTTTCTGTACCCTTTATCTCCAGTCATTTCATGTGTTTTAGAAGCAAGGTGTTTGTGTGTGTATAAGGCACCTATTAATCTAGGAGGGACGAAGGCCTGCTCATCCTTATGTTTGTTCGAACCTATGCAGTGGTAGCTTCCTAGTTGAATATAAAGCTTAGAGTTTTATTTGAGTCCTTGTTTGGTGTCAGTGTATGGATTTTGGCGAAATCCAGGAGGGGTGGGTGTAGCCCTGTGGTCTTTATGTCTGTTTTATTTCACCAAAATCTTGTTATGTTTATTATTGAAATTGTATTTGAGTTTATTGCGCCGTTTTTATCGGAGGCTTTTATTTTTGCGGGGGCCTGTAATTCGCGCGGGGCCGCGCAGCTCCCCTCAGTTGCTGCGAGGAGAGCAGAGGGGAGGTAAAGAGTGGATTTGTTTTCCCGTCTGTTTATAGTTAAAATAGTTAATAGAAAGTTCGTGTCAGCACCGTTTTGTGTTTTGTTCCGGATTTGTAAGGCCTTTGCCATTATTCCTGTTGTTAAGATGTGTGTGAACAGTGTTTAATATGTAAATACAGCACTTAGAAAAATGTACGGTTAGCGAGTGAAGGTGTGCTAGCAAGTGCGATCTCACACGTGTTTGTGGTGCTCTGTGTTTCTGTAGACGTGCGGGATTGCCAGACCTGGACTGTGTGCTGTATTTTGATTTTTATGTGTTTCACACAGGTATGTGAATGTCATTTTTGTATGTCAATTTATAATGTAACTTACTTGTTATCATTATTGTAATTAGTTAAGTAACAAAAAAAACAAAAAACTCAGTTGCTGCGAGGAGAGCAGAGGGGAGACGTGCGGGATTGCCAGACCTGGACTGTGTGCTGTATTTTGATTTTTATGTGTTTCACACAGATAATAAACCCTCCCCTGAATGGCAGACCCCTGTGTGTGGCTCAGTTCGTCTACACAACACAACGCAGAAGGTGTTAGCCGGAGAGCCTAAACTGCCCGGCTACAGTGGTGCCGTGACCCGGATCCACGTCGCTCAGTCTGGTCCATCGTGGTTCCTGGAGCTGTGGATCAACGCCAGTTTGGTCGCCAGAGGTTGCTGCCGTCACATCAAGAGCCAACAAGGGGTTTAGCATTTAACTTTGATCTCATGAAAAGTTAAAAAGACATTTATACACATTGTTGAAACATTTCTAGTTTTAAGGTGTTTATTCATTCTTTTTGTTCTCTATTGGACACTGTAAAACAAAATGACATTCATTATTGATGAGGAGGAAAAGCAAAAGGTTCCCACCGAGGTATTTTCTTTTGGTATGGGTAGAGGTAGGCCCAAAGTTGAGTGGTCCCACACTCCTGTGAGAGGTGCAGATAATGTCAATTCACCTGCTTTTTGTTCTACCCGTTTAATGGACAATGTACCTGCTGACACCAGTCTAGATGAAAATGTATTGGGGGACTCAAACATAAACACACTGATAACTCACATCGCTCAGCAAGTAGGACAGACTATTAAAAGATCAGTTAAGAAGTGAAATGGGACAGAGCTTAAATGACACGCCAGCTCAGGGCAGTGTGGGGCGGTCGTCCAGTGAACCCACTTACTTGAACTTGTCAGGTGCAAAGTTTGTGCTGCAGCCAGATGCGAGGGAGCCTCCAATTTTCAGAGGAGATGGTTTGGACAAAAATGCAGTGTGTGAGTGGCGAGAGATGATGCAAGTGTATTTCAAGAAGCGAGCCATGCCTGTTGATGAACAACACTCTGAGATAATGTCAAAGTTGATGGGCAAAGCCAAAGATGTTGTCAAAATAACTTTGCGAAGCAGTCCCTCATTGAAGCCTCAGGAAAATCCAGATGTAATATTTGACATTCTCAGGCAACATTTCAGTGATGTGACGTATTCATGCATGCCGATGGCTGATTTCTACTGCACCGTCCCCGTGCCGGGTGAAACTCCTGTTGATTACTGGCTGCGATTAAATAAAGCCGTAGATGCAGCTGAAGAGGGCCTGAAAAGGCTAGGGAGAAACCTGACTGACCCGTGTCATGAAGCAGCTATGATGTTCGTAAAGTATTGCCCTGACTCCACCCTCGCTGCTGTTTTCAGATACAAAGCTCCAGACAAATGGACTGCTAGTGAGGTGCAGGAGCACATCGATCGGTACCAGACAGAGAAAAAAGAGCTCACCCTCTCTAAGCCTAAATACACTAAACCTGTCACTGTCCACGTGCAAACACCTGAGCCAGCCCTCTTGAAACTTTAAGTCATGCAGAGCCAGTTAACAAAATGAGAGCTGTAAGTCCCCCTGTAGTGATGAATGTTTAAAGATGCTAGTGAGCCTTTTTGACCGGTGCTCTGTCCCAAAATAACCATGCAGTGTCTGATACCATCAACCTGACCACTCCCAGAGACGTTCGTGCAGAGTTTTGTCAGTCCTTTGAGCACTCTCCACTCTTGCACATTGCAGACAAAAGCGCTTATGTTTAGCATGCTTCCAGCCGAATCACATCAAGAAAGACTGCCCTAACGTTATGCCCAGTCAAAAACAAGGCGCATTCTCCCAGCAGAATACCCAGTCGTTAAACTAGCTAGCCCGCATTGGGAGAGGGGAGGTGTGGGCAGTAAAGATTATACCCTCAATGGTGAACTGGAACAACACTATGCCAAAGCATGTGCTGCGGCACCAGCTGGTGCTAAAGTTATAATGCAAAATACTCAGAGAGTGGGCCCCTATGATGAACTGTTTTACACTTCAGTCAAAATCAATAACACACTGGAAGTTAAGGGGATGCTAGATTCGGGATCGATGGCATGTACACTTAGCGAAAAAGCGGAGTCAGATCCTATCCCCTTGACTCGTGAGATCGTGCTTGTTGGGTGTGGGGGGACATTGAGTAAGCCTAAGTGCATGTATGACGTTGAGATGCAGCTGTTTGGGCAAAGATGTGTGTGCCAGTCCTTGTAGTTCCTGGGCAGCGGGATGATTTGATAATAGGTACTAATGTTATCAGATATTTGATGCATCAACTCAAAGTAACCAGTGATGACGCGCGTCTTGTTTCTAGTGGCAGTCTATCCCCAGAATGTGGGCCATTTTTGAATCTCATGATGAACTCTACCCTGTGGCAAGGAGGTGAGCTCCCAGACAAGGTGGGGACAGTCAAGCTGCGGCAGTCCGTCACGCTGATGGCCAGGCAGGAATATCTAGTCTGGGGTAAGCTGCCGAAAACTGTGCCCATGTCACCTGGCAGTACAGTTATAGTCGAGCCCACCACATCCAGGTCGAAGCCACGTAACATTATGGTCGGTCGTTTATAGTTACGCCATTGTGGGGCGACGGTTGGGTGCCAATGAAAGTGACCAATTTGTTTGACAAACCTGTTACTCTGAAGAGAAAATGCCAAAATTGCAGATGTATCCTCATGTGTCACTGTAGAGGAGTTTGAGATTTGCAAAGCATCGTGTCAGCCTGAGAAACTAGCAAAGCAGGAGAACTCTGACAGTTGTCCTTTAGATCTAATAGAGAAACTGAATCGCGTAGGGCTTTCTGATATAGACATTAACCGGTGCAATGCAAGCCAGAGTGGTAGGGGAAAGCTTGTCTCCCTACTTGAGAAGTATAATGACATCTTTTCCAAGCATCCCCTAGACTGCGGTGAGGTTAAAGATTTTGTGCATCGTATCAGACTTACCGATGAGAAGCCGTTCCGTTTGCCTTATCGGCGTGTCCCACACCGTCCACCCGCGCATACCAGAAACTGCGGCAAGTACTATCTGAAATGGAGGAGCAGGATCTCATAAGGAAATCAGTCAGTGAGTATGCGTCCCCGCTGGTGCTTGTTTGGAAAAAGGACGGGAGTCTAAGATTATGTACCGATTTCCGATGGTTAAACGCCAGAACATTCAAAGATGCACACCCGCTTCCACACCAGTCTGATTGTTTGGCTGCTCTAGGTGGAAATGCCTATTTTAGCACAATGGATTTGACCTCTGGATTCTATAACATCCCAATGGCAGAGGAAGACAAAAAGTACACAGCATTTATGACTCCGGTGGGATTATATGAGTATAACCGTATGCCCCAGGGACTCTGTAACAGCCCCGCATCTTTTATGAGGATGATGCTCAGTATATTTGGCGATTTGAACTTCGCTAACCTTTTATGTTACCTTGATGACGTTTTAGTCTTTGCACCGACCGAGCAACAGGCTTTAGAGAGGCTAGAAGTAGTCTTTCAGAGGCTAAGGCTACACAACCTCAAACTAAGTCCCAAAAAGTGTCACTTCATGAGGTCATCAGTCAGGTTCTTGGGTCATATAATAGACATAAATGGTGTTGCTGTGGATCCAGACAAAGTGGAGGTCATATCTAAAGTAACAAAAGCTGACCTCATGGAAGATGACGGGTGTACGCCCTCAGTTAAAAGAATTAAGTCATTTTTGGGCATGGTATTGTACTATCAGCACTTTATCCCGAGCTGTTCTAGTTTAGCTAAGCCATTGTTTGCTCTTACTTCTGGCCAAAAGAAACGTGGTAGGGTCAAACAGAACTCCAACCCAGGCTCGTTCCGAAAGCTGAAACCCTCTGATTGGACGGAGGAGTGTGAGGTTTCATTGTCCAAGCTCAAAGACAGCCTTTTAAACTGCGTTGTACTCTCACACCCTGATTTCAGTCAGCCCCTGATTCTGTCCATTGATGCATCATTAGATGGACTTGGTGCTGTGTTGTCACAGGTCTCTCCAGGTGAAAAGAAAGCTCGCCCCATTGCGTTTGCAAGCAAAACATTAAGCACCTCCCAAAAGAAGTATCCTGCCCACCGCCTAGAATTTTTAGCCCTGAAATGGAGTGTGTGTGAGAAATTCAGTCATTGGTTGAGAGGCAACTCATTCACTGTGTGGACCGATAATAACCCTCTAACCTACATCATGACCAAACCCAAATTAGATGCCTGTGAACAGCGTTGGGTGTCAAAACTCGCTCCTTACTCTTTTGATTTAAAACACATCCCAGGGACTAAGAATATTGTGGCAGATGCGCTTAGCAGGGACCCGTTCGCTAAAACTGTTAGCCAGAGACTCATAAGTGAGCAGTATGACCAGCTTGTGGCAGAGGCAGAGGGTGTTGACCCAGACAGTATCCAGGACACGTTCCGCCTTAAAGTTCAGTGTCACAGAGTGAAAAGAGTCACAGACCCTCAGTTAAAGCCCCTCTGTACTGCCGATATAGGTGCACTGTTGGATGTTCACGGCGAATGGGAGGCTGCGGCAGAAATAAGAGCAGTGCAGTTCATTCAGGCTGTTCAGGACCTGGCACCTCCAGGACAAGACCCACTCCCTGTGTTTACCCTGGCAGAGCTGCAACGCAGTCAGGAGACTGATCCTACCATTTCAGCACTTGCTCCTTTTGTCAGTCGTAGGAGGCGGCCATCTAGGCGGGATAGAGCACTGTTTGATCTGAAAACGATGGTTCTGTTAAAACAGTTTGAGAGACTCAAGTTACAAAATGGAATTCTCTACAGAACCACGAAAGATCCGACTAGTAAACACAAAAGACATCAATTTGTTCTCCCTGAAAGCCTTAAAGAGAAAGCTCTGTATGCCATCCATGACATAGCGGGACACCAAGGGCAGGCGAGGACAATGCATCTCGCCAGACAAAGATTTTTTTGGCCAAAGATGGAAATTGACATAAAAGAATATGTGAAGTGCTGTCAGAGATGCATTCTGGCTAAGACTCCAGACCCATCTGCTCGTGCTCCCTTAGAAAGTATTCGCACTTCTGCACCTATGGAGCTAGTATGCTTAGACTTTTGGAGCGCGGAAGACAGTAAACAGCACTCTGTAGATGTTCTTGTAATCACAGATCATTTCACCAAGCTTGCCCACGCCTTCCCATGCCCAGACCAAACAGCTAAACAAGTAGCCAAAAAGTTGTGGGATCATGTGTTCTGTGTGTATGGATTCCTGAGCGTATTCACTCGGATCAGGGAGCAAATTTTGAAAGTGAATTGATTGCAGAGCTGCTCAGGTTGTCTGGTGTGTCCAAATCTCACACAACAGCATACCATCCCATGGGAAATGGTGGGACAGAGAGATTTAATCGCACACTTGGTAACATGCTCCGTTCCTTGCCCTTAAAGCAAAAGCAAAAATGGCCCCAGCAAATACAGACTTTGACGTTTGCTTACAACTCAACGGTGCATGAAACTACTGGATATGCCCCTTTCCAGTTGATGTTTGGAAGGATTCCTAGGCTACCTGTTGATGTTATGTTCAAACAAGTGCTGAATGACCCAGTAGTGGTTGATCACAAAAGTTATGTCAAAACACTCATGTCACATTTGCACGAGGCAGCCTGGATTGCTCAGAAACACAGTATCAAAGAACAAGACAAACAGGCACATGGCTATAACAAAAAGATCAAAGGCACTCACCTGAATGTTGGAGACCGTGTTCTTATTGCAAATAAGGGTGAAAAAGGAAAGAAAAAGTTGGCAGATAAATGGAATCCAACAGTGTACACCATAAAGGACCGGAATCCACAGAACCACACTTACAGATTGGAGGATCCAGAGGGCGCCACAAAAGTCGTGCACAGGAACTTGCTTTTAGACATAAGTTTTCTACCTGTAGTAGATATGAGTGGTGCAGAGGAGGACTTGTGCACACCTGATTCTTTGGATGTAGAGAGCAGTGTCGATCGAACAAACTCCTGGGTAATAGGTGGCTCCGAGCGTTTTTGTAGTCGACTGGACCAAAGTGATAGTTTGCCCCAGTCAGGGGAGCCAAGTCAGTATTGCCCAGAAACTGAATGTGGGGGGCAGTCCCAACACGAACTGATTCACTCTCTAGATCAGGGCGATCTAGATAGCCTGGTGGTAGAAAATGACTCATATTCACCTCAGACTCAGTTGTCCCCTGACCTTGAAACACAAGATAGTCTGACCCAGACTGACCAAGATACCCCTGACATGTTGACTCAGACCAAACCGGAGGTTGATGGGGAGCGGGTGGTCATGACTCGAGTGGGTAGAGTTAGTCGGAGGGCTAACCGTCTTATTGAATCTATGGTTCAGAAGCCTATGAGCTTAAAGCATTCACTCGGTAGGAGGTCTCAGTCCTTGTTGACTCTATTTTAAACTGTATATAAATGTTTTGTGTTTTTAAGAGACATGGTGTTTTCTGTACCCTTTATCTCCAGTCATTTCATGTGTTTTAGAAGCAAGGTGTTTGTGTGGTGTATAAGGCACCATATTAATCTAGGAGGGACGAAGGCCTGATCATCCTTATGTTTGTTCCGAACCTATGCAGTGGGTAGCTTCCTAGTTGAATATAAAGCTTAGAGTTTTATTTGAGTCCTTGTTTGGTGTCAGTGGTATGGATTTTGGCGAAATCCAGGAGGGGTGGGTGTAGCCCATGTGGTCTTTATGTCTGTTTTATTTCACCAAAATCTTGTTATGTTTATTATTGAAATTGTATTTGAGTTTATTGCGCCGTTTTTATCGGAGGCTTTTATTTTGGCGGGGCCTGTAATTCGCGCGGGGCCGCGCAGCTCCCCTCAGTTGCTGCGAGGAGAGCAGAGGGGAGGTAAAGAGTGGATTTGTTCCCGTGTTTATAGTTAAAATAGTTAATAGAAAGTTCGTGTCAGCACCGTTTGTGTTTTGTTCCGGATTTGTAAGGCCTTTGCCATTATTCCTGTTGTTAAGATGTGTGTGAACAGTGTTTAATATGTAAATACAGCACTTAGAAAAATGTACGGTTAGCGAGTGAAGGTGTGCTAGCAAGTGCGATCTCACACGTGTTTGTGGTGCTCTGTGTTTCTGTAGACGTGCGGGATTGCCAGACCTGGACTGTGTGCTGTATTTTGATTTTTATGTGTTTCACACAGGTATGTGAATGTCATTTTTGTATGTCAATTTATAATGTAACTTACTTGTTATCATTATTGTAATTAGTTAAGTAACAAAAAAACAAAAAACTCAGTTGCTGCGAGGAGAGCAGAGGGGAGACGTGCGGGATTGCCAGACCTGGACTGTGTGCTGTATTTTGATTTTTATGTGTTTCACACAGATAATAAACCCTCCCCTGAATGGCAGACCCCTGTGTGTGGCTCAGTTCGTCTACACAACACAACGCAGAAGGTGTTAGCCGGAGAGCCTAAACTGCCCGGCTACACAAGATTTAATAAAGATGAATTTTAACAGTTGATCATTTTGAGATTCTTATAGTCCTTATATTCATAAAGACCTGTATTATTGTCTGACGTCAGACTATAAGAATCTCAAACTTATGAAAACAACAAGGCCTAGCGAACCTAACAGGTCTATGGGATATATATTTTAATATTTACAGGAGAGGGAAGAGGACTTACGGCTCGAGGCTCACTGGAGTGGCATCAGGGACAATAGTGAGAGGAGATTCTTCTGAACTGGCTGTACTTGCTGAAGAATAGAACAGTATTATGAATTATAATTATTACTTTAATAAAACACTCTAAGTGAAAACTTCACTTTGATCCGTACTAGGAAACACCTGTTTGAGACCACAGAAAAAAACTAAAAACTTTGTATTGATTGCATTGATATCATTCTAAAATTTGGCACAATTTCTCATAAGCCTTGATCAGAATGTGACGTCATATCAGAATGTGACGTCATATCAGAATGTGACGTCATATCAGAATGTGACGTCATATCAGATGTCATCAGAATGCGATAATGTAATGTCATATCGGAATGCGATTTAAACTTCGAATGTGATGTTATATCGGAATATTATGTCATAACAGAATGTGATATCATATCGGAATGCGATAATGTGATGTCATATCGAAATGTGATTTAATCTCGGAGTGCGATGTCATATCATAATGTGATGTTATATATGAATGTGATACTGTGATGTCATATCAGAATGTTATGTCATATCAGAATGTTCTCTCATATCAGAATATGATAATGTGATGTCATATCAGAATGTGATAATGCGATGTCATATCAGAATGTGATAATGTGATAATGTGATGTCATATCAGAATGTGATAATGCGATGTCATAGCAGTGTGTGATAATGTGATGTCATATCAGAATGTGATACTGTGATGTCATATCAGGTCTTGATAATGTGATGCCCTCTGCACATCTTTTCAGTCTTTCATATTTTCTCTTTCGTCCTTTGTTGCATCATTTTCAGATATGAGATACTGATTAGATTTTTGCTGTGCTTGTTAACTTTGCCTGTCTGTTGCTTGTAGAATGGAAAATATCCTGGCAATGGAAAATGTCCTGGAAAATATCCTTTATGGCTCTTTGTCATCTGTGCAAAAGGCACTTACAATACAAACTACTTACTTTTACAATTAATTTGCTGATGTAATTTTTACATCAAGTTATTTCTTTTTTTAAAAATTATTTTAGAAATTGTTTCAATAATTCAATAATTTAAAGGTCTTAGATTGCACAAAACTGATTCTCGTGAGCTTTCACCCATGTTATAATGCTGTTATCCTCTCAAAACATACCTGGAGTTGTGTTTTGTTTCATTCACATGTTTGAGTAAATCTGGTTTATTTGTCTGTCTACATCCCCAAACCTCAAAATGCTCTGTTCCATCTTCTGATGTCACAAAGAGGTAGTAGTTTTCAAGTTAACAGCTCCTTTTTACCTTTAGTTCAGTAGAGATTGGCAATTCCAGAGCTGAAATGACCCAAATGATTCAAGCGAAGGTGTATGCAGTTTAAAAACACAGTGGAAACACAGTACACTTCCTGTATTACCACATGACATCACAAGGTGGAACAGAGGGGTTTCTGTTCGAGAGAAGAAGTCAGCCGAAATATGCAGCGTTTGTGTGTTAAACATGTGAATGAAAAAAAAAATACAACTCCAGGTCTGTTTATGCTGAGGAAAGATCACAAAATAGCATAGGTGATTTAATAACTAATAATATATTTGTCAAATGTTTTTGAGTTATTTATTTTTTATTGCTATTTTTACTTTTATTTTCTTTTTGCTGTTTTAGGGCTAGCAAGATCAAATTGAGTATTTATAACTTTTGCTGTTGCCTTTTTTTAGTGCAGTAATTTGGAAAAAAAATGTAAAATGTGCTATATAAAGTGGGTTTGTGAAAAGCCACTCACTCAGGCGCAGCAGGCTGACAGTGGCAGATTTGGGTGTGGCCTGAGGGGGCAGCACCTGTGTCCCGGCCGCCATGTTTGAGAGGAAGGTGGAGAAGTAGAGTCCTGACCCCCCCCTGAGTGGGGACAGGATGGGAGGGGGGGTGTAGGGTGGCAGCACCAGGGGAGGGTCCAGTGGGCGTACAGGGGAGCGAAGGTTCGACTGGTACGGAGTGATACTGGAGTACACAGATGGGGCGATAAAGGAGGAGGGCCGCGGAGGGGGGATGATCAGAGGCTCAGGTCGAGGACGACGCTTCGGTTTGGGTTTCCCCTCCTCGTCTGTCCCTGAGTCATTCTCTCCATCCTGGAAGAAAAAATATACCATATTCATCAACATGCATATACATCTTTACTGATTTATTCCATTTTGGTAAGTCTCAATTATGAAGAAAAGGAAAAGGCTGAACTCTTTAAATATCCTATATTATGCAAAATTGACCCCTGTGAGCTTTAAATCATGTGAGAATGTTGCCTCCTCAAACACATACCTGGAGTTGTGTTTTGTTTCATTCACAGATGTTTATTATTAGGCTGTCTACATCTCCAAAGCTCAAAATGTACTGTTCCATCTTGTGATGTCATCAAGTTATTAGCTACTTTACATTTTGTTCAGTAGAGACTGCACAGTCCAGAGCTGAAATTATGATGATTGAATCCAAATTATTCTACACAAGTATTATTTGGATTATTCTTACTCTTATTAGTGTGGGACAAAGTCCCAGTAAGGGACTAATTAAAACCGTATCCAGAGCTGGAAAATGGCAAAAATCAAGTACTAAACGCAATCTGAAATAACAGTGACTGGTATCAAAAATTAGAACTCAGTGAGCTCTAATTGTGACAAAAGACCCCGAGAAAAAATTATGAAAGAAGACTAGGTAGCGCCCCCTCGAAATTTGATTTTCATGGGGCCAATGGGAGCCAAACCCTGAAAAAAAACTCAATGTAAAATCAGAAACTCTCATCAAAAAATAGAACATGTCAGGACATGACAAAAATGATATTATGACCCCGCCCTAAACCGTACAGGAAGTCGGTCATATGGTGCTATCTCACAAAATGGCTCTCTAGTGCCCTTTTCAATATTTATTTTCAAATATTTTTGTAAGACAATCTGTTGTCGCGGACTTGTGAAAAATTTCACAGGGGCCTTATTTGTGATGCGGCACAATGCAAAAAACTCACATGACTTTAGCTTAAATTTCCATTCTTCTTCTTTATTATTTTTATGGCCGGATAGAGGCCATTTTTCCCATGCTGAACATTAAGGAAAAGTCAGTTTTATTGGACCAAAAATTCAAGGTTGGTGAAACTTATTTTCAACTGTAAAAGAAATAATTTTTCAAACTGACTCAAGCGCCACCGTTTTCATCATAGACAAATGCAATTTGCTGCATAATTATGTCAAGAAAAGTAAAAAAATTATATTATGGCCCTTCCCTAAACCCTACAGGAAGTTGGCCATTTTGGGCGGACCCCAATTTTTGCAAAATTTTTCCTTTCACATTGGATTTTTTTTTACACCGTGGATTTTCATTGAAAAATCTTGAAAATTGGTCAAAATGAAGTACGCTCACATGCCATTACAGACTAGTCTTTTCGATTGTCAACCTGCAAACAAAAAAGCCATTTTTACAAGTACTAAATCACGCCTAACTCAGATATGCAGTGTATTATTGCCTGGCATTAATATATATTTTGTGCAAAGTGATGTTCGGAACGCAATGACATACAATTTACATAGCAGAGACAATACAATGCTCCACAGCGCCCCCTTGAAATTTTGAATGGGATCAAAAAAATTACTTTGTAACAAACATTTGAAATTTGGCATGGACATCTGGCTTGCCATACTGAAAAAAAAAGCCTATGAGGACATAACTCTATCTGCAACCATGTTACCATGGTAACATAAGAAATGTGTCGTTGTGTCGCCCGTTGTGGACGGAACCCAAATTTTGCCAAATAAATTTTGCCACCACTTACACTGTCACACCGTGAGTCAGGCTCAAACACGACCTTCCAATGAGATTTCTTTATTTTTCTTATGCATGAGAAACAAAGGACCATGCATGCCCTTGGCAAATCCACCTGTTAATCACGCCCACCAGGCTCACATCTTCATACTGGAGTACCAATTTGCCTGGGATCTGTACTCCAGATCCCAGGCAAATTGAGGATGGGGGGGGGGACATTCAGCTAACTATTAGAGCCAGGAATGAATGTGACAATGCTGAAAAGTCATGCCTGTTCCTGCCCAATAAATCCAAATCCACACAAGTTAGCATTAGCTCACCTGCATGGAGCTCTCCGTAACAGAGTTCCTGAGCGACCGTCTTCGGGCTACGATGACCGAAGCTTTGTAGAGGCTCTGACCCCCACAGCGGTCACTGGTCCTGGGTCGGCCCAGGCTGCTGCCCCCCTCTACCTCCGGGGCTCTGGGCACAGGCACTGACACGGGCATGACCAAGGGGGCCATGGAGGACTGTCTGCCCGCTGGGACATCCACCTGAAGGGTCAGAGAGATAGAAGAGAAACTTCAACCAAACAACAATGATAAGGTGCATTCAACCACATTTGACACCTTCAGTTTTCTCTGAAGTGCTTTTGAATTTGTGGCATTGTAATGAAGACGCACACCTCTCAAAAGTCTTGGATGTTGGATTTTAGGTATTACAGTAATTATTAGTGAGTATTAGTAGCAGCTGTGGTAGCAGGAGCTTTGTAGCAGTAACAGTAGTAGCAAAAGTAATACGAGCAAAATATTAGTAGTAATTGTGGCAGCAGCTGCAGTATGTTGGTAGAGTGAGGACGATTTGTAAAAATGTAATGCAAGTTTATATCAAAAGGTGTTTATTATTATTTTTAAATAATTAAGCCTCAGTTTTGGCCTGCTCCATTGACCCAGTACAGTTTGGATTTGCCCTGGACATAAACCTGGTTTGGCCCAAGTTTCGTCCAGTTCTATGTTATTCCCAGGACATGTGCGAAGGGAACATTCAGCCGGGATTCATAGAACCATAGTTACATTCATAACTTCCATTTGTTATTAGTCTTTATACTGGAGTAGTTTACAAGCACAATATGGGTGAGTGGGTGTGCCAGCCTCTCCCTGTTCCAGCCTCCTGGTGGAGCAAAGGAATGTGAAGGTGTGCAGACATGCAGAGCACACTCCAGCTGCAAACTGCATCCACTAAACCCAACCTGTGTAAAACCTGATCTGCTTGTACCACTGTGGTCAGAGAAGTGACCTGCAAAAGTTCATCTCACTGTTCAGTGTATGGAGCTGATATTTACCCCTAAACAATGTTTAAATGTGACCAAGAGATGAATGCAAACAACAGGTTACATCACGCACTGTACACTTTTCCACCTGGGCAATTACATATCCAATATCTCAGGCAAAACAATAACATCTCCAAGGAGACAGGAAAGTGGAGGACTAACTAGAAAAGTTACATAGTGCACATTAAGGAGTCATCATTAGTTCATTATTTCAGTAGCTGAAGGATCACAATTAATCCAAATAATCGTCACAGCACTAATTAGCAGGATTCAATAAAATTGTATGTGACCTACAGTTAAAAAAAAAAAAAGTACTACAATTACACTGAACCTGGGTTGCCAGAGCCTTAAACGTTTTTCTCATACTCAGGATATGGACAGGCCATGCCTCATGTGAAAGCTCAGAACCTCCAGAATTCACTCACTGAGCTGCAGAGGCTGCACTAGCACTAATTCATGATTGGTTACAGGTGCTGGGGTTTAGGTAGAGACGAATCAGATCCTTTTAGGCTCAAAACAACTGGATTTCAGCATTGAAACTGGCAAACCAAATGAGAGACTCATGTGAGGCTCATTCTGCTTTCTGATTGGATAATCATCTAAACTAAAACAAAGAAACTTAGCCATCATAGCCATCATGTCCATGGTTTTGTACTTAAGGATAAAACAGCATACAAGTGTGCAGCAGTAATCGGTAAAAAGTTATATTTGATCACATTTACCTCATATCTGGGGACACAGTTCAAGTCATGTATATGAATTTTAAAAAAACAAAACCTTACATGCAATTTCTTTAGACTGAATAAATCATCAAAAGTCGGAGTTCTGGGGTCAGTGTGTTTGGCATAGGTGTATTTGAGCTGCACGAGTGTCAGCAGCAGCTCTACAGTAAATGGTGTCAGACTGAATAAGGCTACAGGGCTCAACTTACTCACACACAGGATCAGAGAAAAGACTTTCAGTCAGGCCAGTCTACACAGCACATGCACCCGCGTACACACAAACACACAAGCCAAGTGCACACAGACACACAAACACACAACCCAAATGCTCACAAACACACAACCCTAGTACGTGCAATTCAAGTGAATGACGGGTTGGACTTAATCTGGTCAAAATGGTCTTTCTGTTGTAAATACAAATGATAGTTTTACACCAATCAAGAAGCAGTTGAAAATACACCACTAATCATCACTACATCAAGTTTTTCAATGATGTTCCTTCTTTTTATTCCATGATTATTTACACTTTTAACAAATTACCAAAGGAACAGCATTTCCATGGAAGCAAGCAGAAGGAAGCCTTCCTCCAGGCCAATTAAGAGTCAGGTTTATGAAGATGCAAGTCAGTTCACAGAGCGGACGTATGTTTTTCTAAGTTTTCCAGTGCAATAAGCAGTTTTCCAGTACAATAAACAAAACAAAAACTGAAGTTAAAGGAACATGAAGCTTCCCTTCTGGACCACTAGATTCCTGTTCCTGTTCCTTCCTGTTCTTGCAGCTTTAGGTTTTGTTTCTAAATTGTTTTGTTTCTAATTTTGGTGGTTTTCAGACTGTAGAATGTGAAGATGTCATACCTCCAGATTCCCCTAAGAGCCAGTTCTCTTTTTGATCACATTGATACTTACCAGAGATATCATGTTGGGGGAGACTGCATGTATGTCTATGGTGTAATGTTTAGCGGCTTCCATGGGGACACAATGCACACACTAGCAAACACAGCCAAATAAGTTTTAAGATTGTCTGAAAAGAACAGATACACAGGAGCCTGTGATAAATACGAGTGTTCATGGTCCTGTTTAGGTGTTTGATGTTCAGCAAAAAATGAGTGTGATCAATTGAAAAACTGTTGGCTAATGCTAGCTAGCTTGTGACTGTAATGTTATGTTAGAGGGACTTGTTTAACTGCACAAATCATCTCACCTGTTGTAGCTAGTAGGCCTGTCAAGATAACTTTTGAAGCATGATATACTGCATTGATATAGAGATATACTGCGATAAACGATAATACTGAAACAATGTTATACCATTGATACAATTAAAATACAGCAAGATAATCCCAATAAAAGCATTTTAAATAAACTGTATCATTAAAAGCCATGAGCTGCAACAAATGAATAACTGAACAAAACAATAATAAGCCACAGAAGTGACTTATTCAACCCTTTACAGCTCAGATCTATACAAAAAATAACACAAATCTTTCCAGTTTTCCAAAGAAAAATGTACCCACGATAAATACTGACCTCAAAATTAATGTTTCCAGCTTTCAAATATTGAACGATAACTCCATATAGTAATTATTGTGACAGGCCAACAACCAAGTCAGTTCTTTCCATTCAGACTGTATTAATAATAAAGAATAAGTTTTAGACAGTGCAGTGCCTACAGTTAACATCACGCCCCCAGGGAATGTTAATGATATCAGCTAAGTGTACTTTGAACTGAGTGTACTGAAATATCGAAAAGGTAAATTCACAAATGAAGAATATTATTGGCCGATAGAATGTTGTGATGCTATCTGAAAATCTGCTATTCTAATTTAACAGAATCCATCTCCTGGTCATTTTGGTAAGCTAACATCGGCGGTTCATAGCGCGCTTACATAAATGTGCTCTTGAGGATAATTACATAACAGCCTGCCACAATAGAGAAGGATCTGAGTCTTCCTCCAACACCAACTGTGCCCAAAAGATGCACACATTCAGAGCCAGAGCCTGTGATTTACTTACATCTAGGGTTGTCAAAAGTATCGATACTGAAAAACTAGTATAGAAATTCAAAACCAGAAACTCATTTGAAGGTATCGATACTAAAAAAAGCCAGACAGAAATGATCCTTTCCTGAATATGTTTAGAATGATGTTGAGCTGTATCTTTCACAAGTGTAAGACACACATCCATGGACCACTATAAACTAGGGACAGGACGATATTAAAATTTAGACTCACGATTATTGTGACCAAAATAATTGTGATTAACAATATTATCACAATAATTATTAACCTGTTAACATTCCGACGGTCTCCTACTTTACAAATTTACAGCAATGTACATATACTTTTGCGTCACTCACACAAACAATCTACACATCAAATGAAAGCTACGGCGCTCGTCTTTTCTAATATGCTAATATTTTCATCTGCAATCACTGCAATCAGTGCTGACAGGAAAGCCATTCTTACAGAAAGGCCAAACGTGTGGATTTGGACCTCACGTACCTTTGAGGCTCTGGTTCTGTTAAACATCAACATATTCCCAGAACGTTGGTCTTATTCGTTCTGTGCACGTCTAGAGAATATAATCCAGTGAAGAAATTATGTCCACAAAATAAGTTAGATCCTCCATGTCCAATCTGCTGCAGGAAAGTATTCTTAATGTGAAATCTGCTCTGTCACTTTTTTTTTGCATTTCTTTTGTCAATTTCAGGCATAACAAACTTCTGACAGTGCCAACTTTGTTCCTCAGCGCTAAACACACGTGTCAGCTTCAGTTGGCGGGGGTTGTGGGTCACTGGAGCCCCAAACAGCAAATGAGTGCTACAGATGACCGAAAGTTTTACGCCCCGCTCTCCCCCTTGTAGAATCAACCAATTACATTACACACATTTAGTGACGTTTTCCCTTACAGCCAATGAGTAGCAGAACATTACGATGTATCACATCCCATGCTTTTCCGCAAACAGATGGAGCTTGACACATGCATGAACAAAGCCGAGTGGATCCATGCGTAATCCTCGCGCATTTTACGCACTGTTGTTTAGCATTTTAAACATGACGAAACTGACAAAACAAAGGCAATATGTGATCAAGGACAAGTTAGACTAGAGACATCTCTGACCCGGAGCGGTTTGTGGCAAAGAGTGAAGACGGCTTTGGATTCCGGAGTAGAGGACCTTATTTTTTGATGGAATGGATACTGTTCTCGATCGGTAAGCGTGGTTTATTCAGCTATTGACATAATTGTAGGTAAAGTATATTGTGTGTGTGTGTCTGTAAAATACTGTTTTCTATCGCTAGGTTAGTGCTAGCTAAAGTCAACACAAACACGGACTATTATTCGTACAAATCCAAATTAACACAAACTTCATTCAATAGTTTATTTCACATATGTTACTTGGATATTTTCAGCTCAAGTTTGTCAAACCATGCAGGATGTTTGTCTCGTAAATGCGTATGCAAGTTGCTGGTGTTTGCCCTTGGAGCCGCAACTTTTTTTTGGCAGGCTCTGCCACCAGAATAAGCACAGACGCTAACAAGTGTCATTGCTATGACAGAGAGCCCCCTTGTGGACAAACACCAAAACTAACATCTAAACATTGTATTGAAACTGCACACATGCGGCAGTCTTGTGTCGTAAAGGCGATTATAATCGTGCGTGATGATCACAATTATTAAAAAAGGCCACAAATGATTAATTGTGGACCTTTTTTAATCGCCATTAACGATATTATCATATATCGTCCCATCCCTACTATGAACTTACTGCACACTGAGGGATTACACCCATAACACACATGGGAATAGACCACAAAGTACTACCATTTAAGAGGGAATATCACATTCTACTGTCTAAAGAAAGAGTGTTTTTATTATTATCATTGTGGTATTGGAATTGTATTCCTTAATATCGAGTTCGAGTTTGAAATTTTAGTATCGTGACACCAATAGGGTCAAATGCCTGTCTGTTTTCCCAAATGATAATCCAGTGTTGAAACTGGATAACATTCTGTTCCATCAATAAAGTATATTGACTTAAGAGCAATTCAGTTCAAAGACCATCAAAACACAACACGATTCCCTTTGCAATGCATTAAGATGTAACTAGTGTTGTTACAATGTCGATACAAAGGAATAGACCCATTACTCAATACCGACTCTGATACCAAAATATATAGAATGTGATTCTCCACATTAAATGTTCATACTTTGTGTTCTATTCCTATGTGGGTTATATGGGTTTATAGTGGTCCATGGGTGTATACTAGTCTATGTGTCTTATACTTGTGAAAGATGCAGCTAAACATCATTCTAAACATATTCAGGAAAGGTTAATTTTTGTTCTGCGAATGTGACTTTAAGTTTTGCTACCTGCTCAAATTACTATCTAGTTTCAACACTAGTTTTACTATTGATTATTATCTGATTTTTGATACTTTGGCATCACTATTTGAAACATAGTTTATGCTGGTGTGGTTTTGTTTCCTCATTTGTGCTTTGCATGCTAGTTGCATGCAGTGTTGGGAATAACGGCGTTAAACAATAACGGCGTTACTAACGTGTTGTTTTTTTCACTAACGGAGTAATTTAACTAATTACTTTTCCCAGCGTCCCAACACCGTTACCGTTACTGACAGTAAAATGTGGCGCGTTGCTATTACTTCAGTTCACTCTGCTCTTCATCAGAGCATCTCTCAGACAAGGAGCTGCAGCGCTGTTGTGTTTCTTTCGTGAAAGAGTCTCGGGGTGAGATAATAGGCTTGCTTGAGATGAGCAAGGCCGGCGCAGATAATCTAGTGAGAGCGAGGCCGACGCAGGCCGCCGCTCGAACGGCGCATTTAAGTCGGGCGGGTGCTTCGACCCGCACTTCGAACAGTACATCGAACAGTGCATTTGGCGAATTGGGACACGGCCGCAATTTCTGAGCGAGGCGAGGGCAGCAGCTCTCCACCGACTGTGGCCGCCTCCATGGACTACAAACGCTTAAAGCATGATGGGAAATGGTGTCCTGTCACACGTGCATTGACAGCTGATTGGGTCCGAGTTGAGTTTTGATCAGAAACGTGACACCCTGACGCACAGCTGCCTCATCCTCCAACTTTACACAAACTACTGCCACATATTTGATATGGACATATGTTTTAAATGTGACTGAAAGTGTCCAGGCTGTTGTCAGATATGGATCACTTGTAAACAAATACAATATAATTACAATCTGTTAAAGTGAAATAAATGTTAAAGGTTCACATCTGTTGTGTTTTTATTGTTTTAACATAGTAAGTAACGGCATAGTTACTTTGCCTAGTAACTAGTTGCTTCTCCCAAAAAGTAACTGAGATGGTAACTCAGTTACTTTTTGGGAGAAGTAACTTTATCATGATGGCTCTTGTCTCTGAGAGTTTGAAAAGTGTTTATAACCTCATTATGGTGAATAATTAGGATGTTCTGAATGCATTTCATTTATCGCAGGTTATTTTTGGAACGTAATAAATGAGGGACCACTGTATATCTTACGAAAAAATTTATGAATAAGCCGCACTGTACCATAAGCCGCAGTTTTTAAAGTGTAGAAAAAAGGAGCGGAATCCGGGGGGGTAAAAGAAAGAAGGGGTAAAATACAAAATAGATTTTTCGAACCTTCCTTATTGTTACTGTTCACAGCAACTTGACAAACCTGATGTGATGTGCAGTAGTTTCATTAGTGGGATAAACACGGATTGTGTGATTGCGCTCTGAAGGGGGAGTGACGTAGGGAGCAAAGGAAAGAGGGACTCACAGCATTAAAAACGGATCTTAATATGTTATTTTCAGTGACTATAGCATTTTCAAAACAATAAAAGTTAATAATATGTTTAAAATGTGAACTTTGAAAAGAATCCTATTATTAACACGTAAATCTCAAATCTGATCACAATGCTTGTAAGAAAACTTTGATATTTTTCCCAAATGGTTCATCTTTTGTTATTAATTTCATATTTGTAAAACTCTGCTAGCATAGACCCCGCTCTCACCTTGCCTTTAGCAGGCAGCGACTCCCTCTTGGCTGCCTGCTGTGCCAGTGTCTCCAGATTGATCTCCTTGGATCTCCTCCTCCTGCGGGGGCTCTGGATCACTCCTCCAGTCCCTGCCTGGCCCTCTGCTGCTGCCCTGTGCCCCGACGCGCCTACTCCATTCTGGGGCATCTCTGTTGTCGGCGACTGCCCCTCTCTGGACAGCCGCCTGGACCTTCTTGGCTGTGCTCCCGTAGCTGGATTTGCTTTAGCTATCACCGCTTCTTTCACAGATGTGTCTACCCGTGGTAGCTCTGTGTTCTCCTCCTTTTTAGGTTCTTGTTGACCTTGGTATCTCACAAACTGCTGCTTTGACTCAACTTGTTGCATGTTCTGCTGAATATTCTGTTGGCTAATCTGTTGGCTAGGCTGCACGTGTCTCTCCTGCATGCACTGTTGTTGTTGCTGTTGATACTGCTGCATTTGCATCTGGTGTTGTTGAAGTTGCTGCATTTGAATCTGCTGCTGGTTGTGAATTTGCTGCTGCTGCTGAAACGGATGGAGGAGTGGTTGTTGTTGTTGTTGTTGTTGTTGTTGTTTCGGTTGCTCGGGGTAACCCAAACTTTGCATGGCCTTACTCTGCTGAAACCCCGCATAGTACCCCGGATTGAACTGCGCCTGCTGTGGCTTACTCTGCCGAAAAGTCTGAAATGGTTGCAGTATCGGTGCTTGTAACGTAGTATGTGCTTGCTGCTGCTGCTGCTGCTGCTGCTGTTGTTGCTGTGGATAACTTTGGATCTGGGCCATAGGATCCCATTGCGTATTGTCCCCTAAAAACATCTTGCATTGGTTTTCTGACGCCATAGCAACCCCTTCGTGCATTCCTTTAAGAAACATCTGCCCCCTCACGTTGACTCCTCCCATGTATCCGGCAACGTTTTGACCCCACCCTGGTAGCTGAGGTTCCTGGGTCCAACCGGATCCTTGCACAACCTCCTGGTGCGTCCACTTCACCTGAGCAGGCTGCTGTTGGTAGTGTCCAACGTTTTGCTGTGTTTTTTCCCGGATGGTACAGCCCGGATGTCCCTGCATTTAAGTCTGTGTGGCCGGGATCCAAAGCAGGTTGAGTCATGCCGTAGAAGTTGTCGTTTTGGTGCACAGCTTGCTTCATGGTTGCAGTGCGGTGCTTTGCAGGCTTGTTGACTTGGGGAGGGAGGCTCATGGCTGACGATTGGAGCTCGTGAAAAATCCGTATTGGGCAGTTCAAGCAATTCTTGAGTTTTATAGCATCCGAGGGAGAGTAAAGTAAAGTTAAACCAAGTTGGTCCAATCAGAGGAGAGTGCAGATGCCGGTCTCCATGGTCATTGCTATAGCACAGATCCCTGCAAGCACACAGTTATGAGTTAGCCCAAACCACAGCTAGGAAAGTCTTTGAGTAATACAACAGCTATGCCCTACAAAACAAAATGGAGATTTCTAGATTCTAAATAATCCTTCCCAATGTCCACACAGGTTTAAAAAGTGAATCTGTGCAATAGTAATGGAAATATAGGACTATTCATAGCCCCACTGGAGGTTTACTGGAAGTAAGATTGGAATTTGTAATAGTAAAATAAAAGTGCTTCATTCCATTCTCAAACTGGGGGCCACTGATTGTGAAACGCGACTCTCTTCAATACCAGTATTACATTTAGAAGAGCTTGGATGGGTTGTTTTAGTTTGTAATGGTTCTACTGATTCTGATTTGAATTTAAAGCTACACTCTGCTTGTGTCCAGGAAATGAAACTGTTTTGCCTGCAATGTTTCAAAATATGGCATTAATCTTGCATCTATCTTGCATTTGCATGCAACAAATGATTTAATGCTCAATCATATCTAGAAAAACATTTTACTATGTGGGGTATTGCCACTCCACAGACTTGAGCTGTAACTTGGCCTGGTGGCATCACTTGCTTGTTTCCACGGAGATAGACAAGTTTAATACCATAGTGTGGAACATTCCAGGCAAGTGACAACCCCTTTGCCTCTTGTGGAGTGTCTGTCACCTGCTTGTCTCTATGGAGAAGAATTCTTTGGATTGCAATGTTCCACAGTATGGCATTAATCATGTGTATCTCCATAGAGACTAACAGGGTAACACCATCAGGCCAGGTTAGATCTGTGGAGAAGCGACTCTGCTAACAGTTGCTTGGGGTATTTCTGAGCAATAAAAACATGGGTATTTAAATAATTGTAAAATAGGTTGTTTTAACACCATACTGTGGAACATCTGAGGTAAAACAACAATATCTCTATGGAGACAAGCAGATCGCGGACCTTTGTCCCAAAAAGTTGTAGTGCAGCTTTAAAGGGCCTGAATTACAATTATTTTCTGATCTGTTCTAATGTTTCCTCATCACAAACAGACCTGGAGTTGTGTTTGTTATCATTCATGTTAAACATGCAAACACTGCATATATTAGGTTGAGTTCTTCTCTCAAACAGAGAAAACACCTTCCACCTTGTGATGTCATATGGTAAAACAGAAAGTACTTCACTGAAAAGATCTAAATGATTCTAGTGGCCTTCAGTAGAATCATTTGGGTCATTTCAGCCCTGGAATTCCCATTCTCTACTGAACTAAAGGTAAAAGGAGCTGTTAACTTGAAAACTACCACTTCATGACATCACAAGGTGGAACAGAGCATTTTGAGCTTTGGAGATGTAGACAGACTAATAATAATAATACATTTTATTTATAGGGCGCCTTTCTGGGCACTCAAGGTCGCCTCACAGCAGGGACATACATCACACAACACATTAAGCCAATTAAAAGCCAGAGTTAAAATAATAATACTATTAATACTAATAATAAAGCATTACTTGAAGATGTGTGAATGAATCAAAACGCAACTCCGGGTATGTTTTTGAGGATATTTTAACATGGCTCAAAGCAGACAAGAGTTAATGTAGCGTAATATAGGACGTTTAGGGATTTTGTCCTGGTTAGTTTGTGTTCATCTCTAGATCAAGTTTAGTTTTACTGTGAATTATGTGCTATATAAATTGATAGTTCACGTTAGTTGGTGTAGTCACCTAGGCCTGTATAATTAAAGCTCATTGTAGCCCCATAAAGTCGTATTAAGTGCAAGTGTTGATATTTATGCAGTAGTAGCTAAGCGCGTAATTATCCGTAATAGACGTTCCATATGTGAAAGACAGGCCATTTGAAAGTGAACAGAGCAAAGTGTCGTGCACAGTGGAACTGCCATTTGGCATAACTAGAAATACAGGAAGCAAAGGGGCTTGTGCAAAGAGCGCTTTAGCCACTCGAGCTATGTATGAGAACCAGCGACAATAAGGAAGCAGTAAGTGCGTGAAGTGCTGCTGTGAGCGAAGGGGGTCGAGCCCGCACAGTGACAGCCCGTACCTGGTCAGCGGCGCACGCAGCTCTGCGCGTAAAACCCCGTGGAAAACTCTCCTCAACCGCGTCCAAACTAGACTCCATGCATGTCAACGCTGTCCTGTCAACTTTCTATCGAGTTTCAAAGTGCGACAACATGGCGAATTGGAAGCAGAACAGAGGAGTTTTACAAGCGGACGAAACCAAAAATAATGTAGAGTCGTTGTGCACGGTGGAAAGGTTGAATGCGCAGTTAGATTTCTGCACGCCTTGTCCGTAAAACCGTGCGCTTCCGAGAAAACATGTCCACAACTTTCTTCCCACATCAGCGACTCCTAGACCGTGCGTCACTGCCACAGCTCCGGCCGTTTGCGCAAACCTCCAACACCACCCCCCAACGCACGCTCTGCGCAATCCCCGTCGATATGCAGTCGGTTAGTTGCAGTCGCAAAAGAAACTGCGCAAGAAATCTATCCACCAAGTTGTGAGAGCCCCCCAAACGCACCGCCTCACCCGAAAACAGCTCTACTCACATCCTGTTATCCAATCCTGATGACGGGCCACTCCTGTCACTGTATCGGTGTGCGTTTGGTTCGTTCACGCGGCTGTCCTGGGAGGGCGGAGTTAGTTACGCAGCTGACACAAGCGCCAAATGTCAGTTCAAAGCCCCAGTGTGTCAGTAGGTTGTTGGTATGGTTACATCTGACTGAACGGTTTGAGGTGGTGAAAGAACTGGCTTAAGGGTGTGGACAAAAAGGCAGGCACCCATTCAGTAATAGACACGTTTCCAGTGGTATTAGTCCTGCTTCAGAACTATTAAGCCAGTCTTTAACATTAGAGGTACTACAATACGAAAACAAAAATCTCTTGTGAGGTTTAAGCCATGTTATAATGCTGTTACGGGATTTAAAAAACGTAACTGGAGTTGTGTTTTGTTTCATTCACACATGTTTGAGTAACACTTTATGATTAGTCTGTATACCTCTCCAAAGCTCAAAATGCTCTGTTCCACCTTGTGATGGCATTTAGCTTTGAGGTAGTTTTCAAGTTAACAGCTCCTTTTAACTTTAGTTCAGGAGAAACTGTTAATTCCATGGCTGAAATTATCCAAATTATTCTAGTGAAGGTGTATAGAGTTTAAAAACTTAGTGGAGCACTTCCTGCATTACCACATACACAAACATGTGTGAATGAAACAAAACACAACTCCGGTTATGTTTGTGATGAGGAAACTACTTTACAACATAGACCAGAAAAGACACATGAGTATCTGGCAACCCCAACATCTGTCTCCTGTCAGACTGTCTTATATAAGACGTATATCACTGTTTTATGGTTAATTCAGTTTTTATAGATCAAAAAAAAAAAAAAAACATCCCATATATCCAAGAGTCATATAAAGCAGAGATGCAGAGGAGAGGGTCAGATGGAGGAGAGGATGCAGAGGAGAGGGTCAGATGGAGGAGAGGATGCAGAGGAGAGGGTCAAATGGAGGAGAGGATGCAGAGGAGAGGGTCAGATGGAGTAGAGAATGCAGAGGAGAGGGTCAGGTGGAGTAGAGGATGCCGAGGAGAGGGTCAGATGAAGTAGAGTAGAGGATCAAATGGAGTAGAGGATGCAGAGGAGAGGGTCAGATGGAGTAGAGGATGCCGAGGAGAGGGTCAGATGGAGTAGAGGATGCAGAGGAGAGGGTCAGATGGAGGAGAGGATGCAGAGAGAGAGGGTCAGATGGAGTAGTAGAGTAGAGGATCAGATGGAGCAGAGAATGCAGAGGTGAGGGTTAGATTTGAGCAGAGGATGCAGAGGAGATGGCCAGATGGAGCAGAGGAGAGAGTCTGATGGAGAAGAGGATGGAGAGGAGAGGGTCAGGTGGAGCAGAGGATGCAGAGGAGAGCTGTTTGGATTGTAAGAGTCATGGCAGCTGACTCGCCAGCAAGTACAAATAACAGAATTTGTTTTTCAATTTTTACATTTTGATGTGTAAAATGAATCATGATATTTTTGGGTGACAGTAGCTTGGTTGGTAAAGTGTTCTGATCCGAAAGTTGGCAGTTCAAATTCTGCTCTCACCATGAACATCATTGGTCGATCGGTCACATCCAGTGACCCACAGGTTGGTGGTGTGATTCCAGCTCTCACTGATGAAAGCTGTCGGTGTGTCCTTGAGCAGGACACTTAACCCACCTCTCCCCCAATGTCTGTGAACACTGGTGTATGAATGTGTATGAAAGTGTGTGTAGTTGTGTGTGTGAATGTGTGTGTGAATGGGTGCATGAATGGGTATGTGAATGTGTGTGTGAATGTATGTGAATGTGAGTGAATGTGTGTGTAAATGTGTTTGTGTGAATGTGTGTATGAATATGTGTATAAATGTGTGTGAACGTGTGTGTGAACTTTTGTGAATGTGTGTGTAAATGTGTGTGAATGTGTGTATGAAATGTGTGTGTGTGAATGTGTGTATGAACATGTGTGTGAATGTGTGTGTGTGAACGTGTGTGTGAATATGTATATGTATAAGTGTGTGAATGTGTGTGAACATGTGTGTGCACGTGTGTGTGAACGTGTGTATGAATGTGTATGTGAATGTGCGTATGAATGTGTGTGAATGCGTGTGTGAATGTGTGCATATGTGAATGTGTATGAATGTGTGTGATTGTGCATGTGAATGTGTGTGTGTGAATGTGTGTGTGAATGGGTGCATGAATGGGTATGTGAATGTGTGTGTGAATGTATGTGAATGTGTGTGTGAACGTGTGTGAATGTGTGTATGAATATGTGTATAAATGTGTGTGAACGTGTGTGTGTGAACGTTTGTGAATGTGTGTGAATGTGTGTGAATGTGTGTATGAATATGTGTATGAATTTGTGTGTGTGTGTGTGTGAACGTGTGTATGAACATGTGTGTGAATGTGTGTGTGTGAATATGTATATGCATAAGTGTGTGAATGTGTGAACATGTGTGTGCACGTGTGTGTGAACGTGTGTATGAATGTGTATGTGAATGTGCGTATGAATGTGTGGGAATGCGTGTGTGAATGTGTGCGTTTGTGAATGTGTATGAATGTGTGTGATTGTGCATGTGAATGTGTGTGTGTGTGAATGTGTGTGTGAATGGGTGCATGAATGGGTATGTGAATGTGTGTGTGAATGTATGTGAATGTGAGTGAATGTGTGTGTAAATGTGTGTGTGAACGTGTGTGAATGTGTGTATGAATATGTGTATAAATGTGTGTGAACGTGTGTGTGAACGTTTGTGAATGTGTGTAAATGTGTGTGAATATGTGTATGCATTTGTTTGTGTGTGTGTGTGTGTGTGTGTGAATGTGTGTATGAACATGTGTGTGAACGTGTGTGTGAATATGTATATGCATAAGTGTGTGAATGAGTGAACATGTGTGTGCACGTGTGTATGAATGTGTATGTGAATGTGCATATGAATGTGTGGGAATGCGTGTGTGAATGTGTGCGTATGTGAATGTGTATGAATGTGTGTGATTGTGCATGTGAATGTGTGTGTGTGTGTGTAAACGTGTGTGAATGTGTGTATGAATGTGTGTGTAAATGCGCGTGAACGTGCCCGTGAATGTGTGTGTAAATGCGCGTGAACGTGTGTGTGTGTATGTGTATGTGTGTGTATGTGTGTGTGAACGTGTGTGAGTGTGTGTGTAAATGCGCGTGAACGTGTGTGTGAACGTGTGTGTGAACGTCTGTGAATGGGTGAGTGGTTCCTGAATGTAAAGCGCTTTGAACCTTGAAGGTGGGAAAGTGTCATATAAAAATGTGACAATTTACCATTTTACTGTTTTCTTCATTGATAGTTACGGGGACTTAAAGACTTAAAATAGACTTCTATTTTTCCCCAGTAGGTGGTGCTAACAGGGCATGAAAAACAGAAGAGTAATGGATGCAGAGAGTGAAGTTGCAATTTGCATAAATTTGTAGGAATCTAGATAAGAAAAAACAAAAAAAATTATAGGGTACAATTTATGAAGAATCTTGAAGCTGATGTCAGCTGATGTCATCAGCATTCCCTGGGGATGTGATGCTAACTTTCGGCACTGCTCTGCCTGAGGTTCTGTTAGACTTTAGTCTGAACTACAACAAATGAGCAAATTTGTGCTGTTAAACAAGTCTCTTAGACATACAATTACAATCACAAGCTAGCTAGCGTTAGCTAACAGTTTTTCAGTCAGGCTCACATTTTTGAACGTCAAACTAAACTGAACCATTAACACTCGTATTGATCACAGACTCCTGATGTGAATATGTTTTTTTCTTGAGTTTTAAGTCAATCCAACCTTTTTTGTGTGCATTGTGTCACCATCAGTGGTGGAATGTAAGGAAGTAGAAAAGTACTAAAATTAAAAACACATTTTAGGTAGCCTATCTGTACTTCAACGTCAATTTTAAAGTGGGTACTTTATACTTTTATTTCACTACATTTCAGAGCAGTATCTGTACTTTCTACTCAACAACATTTTTGAACTGGACTGAAAAGTAAAAGTATTTTTATTGTTTGAGACCTGCTGAAAAGGCTGAGGGTTTATTTTTAACATGTTCATAATTTGAGCAAAAAAAAAAAAAAAAATACAAATAACTGGTAGGAAAAAAAAAAAAAATTGATTCTTTTTTTCTGTTGAACAAAATTCAGTGCAAATCTTTTTCAGATGTATTAGATAGCCCAATAAAAATCTACAAAAAATATTTTATCTTTAAACAAGTACTTGAATACTTTACTTAAGTGGATTTTTCATGTGATACTTTTACTTTTTTTGCACCAGTACCTGTAACAAAATTGAGTACTTCTTCCACCACTGGTCACCATGGTAACTGATGAACATTCCACCATACACATACATGTAGAACAGCATCTGATGGCACTGCAAAGTATCAGCTGATATCATATTGACCAAGTTTTATGCCACTGAATATTTGTGTGCACTGTCCCCCTGCAGATCCACACTGTTGAGGATGCGGAATCGCGCGGGCCAATCGGAAGCCAGGATCACCGTGACGTCACAGCGGCAGAAAACGCACCACGGAGCCCCCATCCATTAGCAATTAGCTTTAGCTACACGTAGCTATGCCCCTCTAGCACTGCCGTATCCGCAGATCAACATGGAATAAACTACCGAAACACATTCGGAACATGGAGGCTGCTCGTTTCATCCACTGCTACCGTAAACGGAATAGTTTAATCCGGAGAGGTAAGCACGGAGCTACGTTATCCGCATGTAAACACGCTAGCGGGTTAGCTGGATGACCGTAGCCCCCTCAGCCGCAGCATCTTCCGCCGCAGCGCCACTATTGGTGGGTTAGTTAGTCAGATTAGCCATCTTAAAGCTGATTAGCATCCTCGCCTCCTTGTTATCGTGATCTCTCCTTCACCGGGGGACTGGGGAGCTCTGGCAACGGGCGGAAATCGAAACAACCCCGCCTGGTGATGCTCTAAGGACGGGGAGTGTTTGGCGTCCCGATCGCAGCCTTGGAGACTAAGTGTATGTAGCCAACATTAGGCTACTGAATACAGGGCTCTCATGATGTCTGCAGTAGTGACAGGTAAATGAGGGTGAAAGGACAAGTATTAGAGATTGTAGATTCATAAAAGCATGCTGGGATGACTGGATGGCGTCTTGAGCAGTAATCTGGACATCTCGTTAGTCTATTATATAATTGTACCTACATCGTAGCTGTAATTAAGTGTCTATCATTCCAATATGCAAAACCTTTTTGCAGCATTGTAGCCTTATATGAGGCCTTTATCTATTTTTCTATCCCATATAAGCTTGCTTAGTTTTTGCTGTATAGCCTAAATGTGTTATAATGCAATGTCTTTTACATTATTTTTGTTCATCATTGACCTATCTTGTGTTGTGTGTCAATGTAATGTTATGCGTTTTCAACAATGATAAGATGGTTGGATATAAGAGACTTTAAATTGAATGTACTATAAGTTATGTTAAAGTGACCCTACATACTTTTTAACCAAACTATAGACTAAAATTAAACCATTTGTTTTCATTTGGAATGTTTTTATTGCACTAAAATTTTATTGCTTGGCAGAAGGGCCTCCTCCTGCTTGACTTCATGGAAAAGTTGTTCTTTTTTGTTTATAATATTCCATGCTATGGCATTACTTCTTGGAGAATGTTCCAAAGTATGGTTTTGACTTTTCATGGAATCATAACATGCCACCTCCAGAAAGTTACACGGTGTTGATTTAATGTTATAGATTTGGTAGGCTCAGTTTTTCGTTGTCAGCATTTGCTTAGCTGATATACATTACAGTTTAATTCATACACTTGAGATTGTTTGCACCTCTGATGTACTTGTCCCTGTCTCTAGTGTCTGTGGCCTTGCATAACTGTATAAGTGTACTTCTAACACTCTGTGTCCTCTGCAGCCCTTTGTGCTCACTGCTGATGCTCGCTTCTGATGCTCGCTTCTGATGCCAGCTGCAGCCTCTAGCTCCACACTGTCCTCGCTCCCCTCGCTCTCCTTGCTGTCAGGATGAGTGGAGCTGGAGAGCACACAGACATCCTGTCAGTGTCAGACATGGTCCGGGACCGATGGAAAGTGGTGAGTGTACATGGCACACACACGACACACATGGCAGTAATCAGTGTTTGAATAAGTATCAGTATTTGAAGGTGTTTGAAAATAAGAATACCTTTCACGTTTTTTTGGTTTGATTTGATCTCTAAACTTTTTCCTCATAAGGGAGCAGAATTTCCTTTATAATGACTGCACAAACATCATTCGTCTTCAAAGAAGAAATAATCCCTTATTATCCCAAAACACGTGCTTATTCTATCCTTTTTAGACTTCTATAAACATATTCTGAAATGCATGGAACAGGTTTAAAAGCTGCACTGTGAAGTTTCTTAAACGAGCTGTACCCGATTTTACTTAAAAAGTTTAGTAAGTGGTCCAAAGTTATTTCTCACTTACATAATGAATACTGAGCATCCTAATTATTCACAGCACTTTTCACATTTTTCTGCTGTCACATTAAAGCTAAATAATTAGCATGCTTACAGCGCACTTCTTGATGATAATAATAATGCCTTACATTTGTAATGCGCTTTATCAAAGCCTCTCAAAGCGCTACACTGAAGTCATTATTCGTTCACTCCACACTTGGTGATGGTAAGCTACTATTGTAGCCACAGCTGCCCCGGGGTAGACTGACGGAAGCGAGGCTGCCAGTTTGCGCCATCGGCCCCTCCGATCATTCACGCACACACCACTTTCATACTAGGCAATGTGGGTGAAGTGTCTTGCCTAAGGACACAACGACAGAACTTGGTCCGAGCTGGACTCGATCCTCCGACCTTCGGGTTGGGAGACCAATGCTCTAAACACTGAGCCACTGTCGCCCCTGTCAAAATTTTAAGAGTAGTTGAAAAATTGCTAGAATTCACATTTTGCACTGTTGGATCTTAAGAAGGTTCTAAGTAGCGCTTCAAAATGCAGAAAGAAGAAATGTGAGTGAGACAAAAAAAAAAAGTGAGTAAGCAGTATTGCAAACAACCCATCCATCCATCCATCCATTTTCTTCTGCTTATCCGGGGCTGGGTCGCGGGGGCAGCAGTCTAAGCAGGGACTCCCAGACTTCCCTCACCCCAGACACGTCCTCCAGCTCCTCCGGTGGGACCCCAAGGCGTTCCCAGGCCAGCCGAGAGACATAGTCCCTCCAGCGTGTCCTGGGTCTTCCCCGGGGCCTCTTCCCGGTGGGACATGCCCAGAACACCTCCCTAGGGAGGCGTCCAGGAGGCATCCTGAGCAGATGCCCGAGCCACCTCAGCTGGTTCCTCTCGAAGTGAAGGAGCAGCGGCTCTACTCCGAGCTCCTTCCGTGTGACTGAGCTCCTCACCCTGTCTCTAAGGGTGCGCCCAGCCACTCTGCGGAGGAAACCCATTTCGGCCGCTTGTATCCGCGATAATGTCCTTTCGGTCATGACCCAGAGCTCATGACCATAGGTGAGGGTAGGAACGTAGATTAACCGGTAAATCGAGAGCTTTGCCTTTTTTCTTCTCAGCTCCTTCTTTACCACAACGGACCGATACAGCGACCGCATCACTGCAGACGCTGCACCGATCCGCCTGTCAATCTCGCGTTCCATCCTTCCCTCACTCGTGAACAAGACCCCGAGATACTTGAACTCCTCCACTTGAGGTAAGGGCTCACCACCCACCCGGAGAGGGCAAACCACCTTTTTCCGGTTGAGAACCATGGCCTCAGATTTAGAAGAGCTGATTCTCATCCCAGTCGCTTCACAGTCGGCTGCAAACCGCCCCAGTGCCTGCTGCAGGTCCTGGCTCGAAGAAGCCATCAGGACAACATCATCTGCAAACAGCAGAGATGAGATCCTGTGGTTCCCGAACCAGACCCCCTCCAGCCCCTGACTGCACCTAGAAATTCTGTCCATAAATATAATGAACAGAACCGGTGACAAAGGGCAGCCCTGGCGGAGTCCAACATGCACCGGGAACAAGTCTGACTTACTGCCGGCAATGCGAACACAGCTCCTGCTCCGGTCATACAGGGACTGGACAGCCCTTAGCAAAGGCCCCAGACCCCATACTCCCAGAGCACCCCCCAAAGGACACCACGAGGGACACGGTCGAATGCCTTCTCCAGATCCACAAAACACATGTGGACCAGTTGGGCAAACTCCATGAACCCTCGAGCACCCGATGGAGAGTATAGAGCTGGTCCAGTGTTCCACAACCAGGACGAAAACCACACTGCTCCTCCCGGATCCGAGGTCGGATCGGACTCTCCTCTCCAGTACCCTGGAATAGACCTTACCGGGAAGGCTGAGGAGTGTGATTCCCCTGTAAGTGGAACACACCCTCCGGTCCCCCCTTTTTATACAGAGGGACCACCACCCGGTCTGCCAGTCCAGCGGTACTGTCCCCAACCGCCACGCGATGTTGTAGAGACGTGTCAGCCAAGACAGCCCCACAACATCCAGAGACTTAAGGTACTCGGGACAGATCTCATCAACGCCGGGAGCCTTGCCACCGAGGAGCTTGCCAACTACTTCAGTGACTTCGGCCAGGGTGATGGACGAGTCCGCCTCCGGGTCCCCAGTCTCGGCTTCCTCCTCGGAAGACGTGACAGTGGGATTGAGGAGATCCTCAAAGTATTCCTTCCACCGTCCGACAACGTCCCCAGTTGAGGTCAGCAGCTCTCCACCTGCAACAGTGTTGGTGAAGCACTTCTTCCCCCTCCTGAGGCGCCGAATGGTTTGCCAGAATTTCTTTGAGGCCGTCCGATAGTCCTCCTCCATGGCCTCCCCGAACTCCTCCCAACCCCGAGTTTTTGCCTCCACGACAGCACGAGCCACGGCACGCTTGGCCCGCCGGTACCTGTCAGCTGCCTCAGGAGTCCCGCAAGCCAACAAGGCTCGATAGGACTCCTTCTTCAGCCTGCAAACCATTAAACCGAAATAGGCTGTTTATCAGCTGATCAAAGTTTTATGACTGCAGCCTTTTTAAAAGCCCAAATTTTCGCATAAATGTGTATTCAGTGTTAATATCTGTCAAGTATCCACTCTGTCACGACCTCCTGATGGCAAAGGCAAAAAAGCTTTCTCTCACAGCAAGGCCCCTCACAGCGTGCCGTTGCTTCTGAGGTTGGACGCGGGTAAGACAGTCATTTTAAACTTCTTAAAAGATCCTGAGGTTTATGGGAAAAAAGTCAAGTGGCAGACCCAAAAAAAATTTCACCAGTCCTGAGCCGGAGGATCCGATTGGCTGTCTATCAAGACCCAGGACGATCCTCGACCCAAATTAAGCTTGTCACTGGTGCCAACAGCAGTCCCATAGCCATTAAATGGCATCTGAGAGAGAAGGGTTTTAAGAACAAAAAACGTCTTCAAAGACCTTCTCTCCATCAACAACACAAAATTGCCCGTTTGGAGTTAGCGCGAGGAGCACCAAACATGGGACATTGGAAGGTGGAAGAAAGTTTTATTCTCTGATGAGAAGAAATTTAACCTTGACAGTCCTGACGGCTTCCAACATTACTGGCATGACAAGGAGGTTCCACCTGAGACGTTTTCTACACGGCACAGTGGATCTCGGAGGCTTTTTCCTTCACAACAATGGCGCAATTTTTCCACTGGTCTTAACATTTTGATCAGGAATGTATCTGTACTAGGGCAAGACACATTTTGTTCAAATGCATAGAAAAAATCTGTTACAGGATGCTGGGGATTGCTTTTCCATAAACCTTCTGCTCTACATCATAATTTATAAAATATGTATTACATTACACTACATTTATCTTTAAAATGGAAGATTTGACTTTGAAAAGTCTTAATATGAAAAACGAAGGAAACTCCCGCACACTGTCTCACTCTTAATGCAATTTTATTTCACTCACAACGTTTCGGTCGCTCTGACCTTCCTCAGGTAACTTTGAAAAGTCTTGACTGGGCTGGGCTTATTGATACTTTGCAGTGACATCACGCTGAGGGTATTCAGCATGTACATGTATGACAGAATGTTCAGCAGTTGCCATAGTGACACAATGCACACATTTGTAAAGTTTTTAAATTGTCTGAAAACTGGATTTCTGCGTTGTGCTCCCAGATAAGGAAGATTGGCGGAGGGGGGTTTGGGGAGATCTACGAGGTACTGGACCAGTTGAGCCAGGCCACCGTGGGCCCTGAAGGTGGAGTCAGCCCAACAGCCCAAACAGGTGCTCAAGATGGAGGTGGCCGTTCTCAAGAAGCTCCAGGGTAAGTCTAGTCTGAGAGCCATCTGAGGACAAAGGAAATCAGGCCCACTATTGTTCAGTGTGATTAGCCACAACTGTGAGGGGCTTGGTCTGAGAGACACTTAAGTTTGGGTTTATTTAGACTGCTCCTGGTGTAGCAGATACGTTCAATGTAGGGCTAGGCCATTTTGCTTTAAAAAAAATCTTTTTTTTCCCCCTTTCCATTAAAAATGTTCTACAAACTACAGAAAACTGTCAAAGCAAATAAATGGTATACTGTATTTTCTGAACCATAAGTCGCACTTTTTTTCATAGTTTGTCCGAGGGCGCGAATTATATGTGAAATTATTAAAATATATAATTTTACATCTTCGTTATTGTACTCTGACACCTATGTGAGGGCACTCTAGGCCCATGTACCAGTATGGCAGCCAGGTGGAAGCAGTGCTTCATCTACTTCTGGAGCAGTTCAGAAGCGACACTGAGGATGAAGATTTCAATGGATTTAGTGATTTGGAGAGAGATCGAGAGTAAACTTGTTAGCTTGTTTTTTGTGCTTTACTTATCTGATTAACTGTTAATATCTTACATTAACATACCAGACACCTATTCAGATTGTTGTCTATGCTTCATATAGCTGAATAAATATGTGTTATGTAACGGTTGATTATACATGTTACAGTTCACTTGCTTGACCAATAGATGGCACTTGTGTGTTTGTAATACCTGTAAAAAAATTTACTTGACTCATTTTCTTTTATACATTTCATATTTGATTTCCCCTTATTTATTTCCCCTTAATTTATAAGATCATAAAGGTGATACTTTTTCATTTGGAACAATATTTGTAAAAGTTTAGTTTATGGTCATGAAAACTCTTTCTGGAAAACTTTGTTTTGCCTTTTACACTAATGCGAAGACTCACCCGACAGAGCCCTATTTAAGAAACAATTGAAAAAAAAAGTAAAATATACAGTTTTTGGGTCACCAGTTTGTTTACTAGCAGGCCAAAGTGGCATGTATATTTTCCATGTGTTCATTTGCAGTTTTGTGTGTATATGTAATATGAGACAGAGCTTATGTTATATTTTTATGCGTATGCTAGTTCTACAGTGTGAACTGTTATGAAGAAGTAAGACCACAGTAAACATCAGTGAAAAGAACTCTTGAGTCTCTCGTGTTTGTGGACAAGCCGACAAACTATGTTAATGTAGTTATTTGATTAACTGTTAATATCTAATGTAAACATACTATACCAGGCACGTTCAGTTTGCTGTGTTACGTTAGTGTGCTGTACTGCTATTCAGCCTGGTGTTCTCTATTTTATTGTTATTATTCTAACTTGTCTTTAAAGATAAAATGTCTGTTCTTGGTCTCTGATTTTATAAAGTAAATTTCCTCAAAAAATGCAACTTATAGTCCAGTGCGACTTATATGTTTTTTTTCTTCATTATTACACATTTTTTCTCTGGTGCGACTTAGTCCGGAAAATACTATTTTATACTATAATATTGTTTGTTGTGGACTGTGATTAGAAAAGGCTTAAGCCTGCCACACACTATAAGATTTTTCAGTCTTAAATTATTATTAAACATGCGGCAAAAAGTGTAGGCCATAAATACAAAGAGAATCGTGAGAGATTTTAAATGTTTGAGTGAAACACTTTGCTTATTTTTTTAGGTAAGGACCATGTGTGCCGCTTTGTGGGCTGTGGACGAAATGACCGCTTTAACTATGTGGTGATGGAGCTGCAGGTAGGCCTTGTGTGGAGGTGTGTGAGCTATTCTTCTCACCATCTGCTGAACACTTATGTGTATTATTTTATTATGTTTCTCATGTGAAGGGGAGGAACCTGGCGACCTGCGCAGGACCATGGCCCGCGGCACCTTCTCAGTCTCCACCACCCTGCGCCTGGGCAAGCAGATCCTGGAGGCTATCGAGAGCATCCACTCTGTGGGCTTCCTGCATCGTGACATTAAGCCGGTATAGTTCCCCTCTCCCAATGTTTTAATGCATCATTTCTTAGTTAGGGCAAGCTGAATATCTACACTTAGGCCTGCAGGACAACGTCCTCCTTTTAATGCATTTAGACACTATATATATAGATATATATATATATATATATATATATATATATATATAATATATATATATATATATATATATATATATATATATATATATATCATATATATATATATATATAGCATAGTATATATTATATATAGCATATATATATATAGCATATATATATATATAGCATATATATATATATATGCATATATAGATATATATAGCATATATATATAGCATATATATATATATATAGCATATATATATATATATATATATATATATATATATATATATATATATATATATATATATATATAGCATATATATATTAGCATATATATAGCATATATATATATATATAGCATATATATATATATATATAGCATATATATATATATAGCCATATATATATATAGCATATATATAGCATATATATATATATATATATATATATATAGCATATATATAGCATATATATATATAGGGCATAGGGCAACACAGGATATGAAGAAAAAAAATGTTGGGAGAAAAGGGGAAAATAGAACAATAGAACAGCAACAGTGATGGTGATGGACGGAGGTGTGTGCCTGGGTGGGGTGCTCGTTGTGCCCTTTCTGGGTGCGGCGGCTGTCCCTGTGTGGTCCTCTGGAGGATTCCTGGGTGCTGGTGGTGATCCGTTTTTGCACTCTAGGTCTGGCCGGTTGCTTCTGTCGTGTCGCCTATGGCGGGTCCTGGGGGTGTTCGACTCGGGTCCTACCAGACCGCAGAAGGCTGTAGAGTTGAATGTGATGTTCCGGTTCTTGGTAGGGCTCCTAGCTCGCATCAAACATGGCACCTATCCCGGGCACACCTGGCCAAATCCTCTGTTTGTATCGGAAAACCGCGGGCTTTTCCCAGCGTCCGTGATAGTGGTAGAAGCACCTGTGCAGCTGTCCTGTTGCACTTCCTCCCAGCTCTGTCAGGAGAGGAGCGCAGCTGCATTGTATGGAAACGCCATTGGTTGAGGTGGTCACGTGAGGGAACTGAAGTCGTGTGGCGCGTTCACTGACATATGGAAAATGGGAATTTATATAGTTAACTATAGATTAGTGGATTTTACACCAACAACAACAAGACAGACTTTTAGTTGATGCAGTTCAACACAAAAAGTACCCCAAATTCTTCCTCCAAAGTCTGAACTCTGCACCTACCGTATTTTCCGGACTATACGTCGCTGCGGAGTAAAAGTCGCACCAGGGAAAAAATGCGTAACGATGAAGAAAAAAACATATATGAGTTGCACTGGACTATGAGTCACATTTTTTGGGGAAATTTACTTTACAAAGAGACAAGAACAGACATTTTATCTTTATAGGCAAGTTATAATAATAACATTGAAATAGAGAACAACAGACTGAGTAGCAGTACAGCACACTAATGTAACATATGTCGGCTTGTCCACAAACACGAGAGACATGAGAGACATGCTTTTCACTGATGTTTACTTTGGTCTTACTTCTTCATCACAGTTCACACTGTAGAACTAGCAAACATATAAAGTATAACAAGCTCTGTCTCATATTACATATACACACAAAACTACATGAACACATGGAAAATATACATACCACTTTGGCCTTCTAGTAAACAAACCGGTGAACCTAAAAATTTATATTTAACTTTTCAGTTGTTTCTTAAATAGTGCTCTGTAGGGTAAGACTTCACATTAGCATAAAAGGCAGAACCAGAAAACAGAAATGTCAAGAATCTCGACTGCTGTTTACCACCAAAAAGACTCAAGACAAGTGTTAGACTTTTCTTACTCTGATCTGATTACTCTGATTTTGCGACCTTAAACTAGAGTTATGATAAACTAAACATTCTACGGAAGTAGATGAAGTGCTGCTCCGGAAGTAGATGAAGCACCACTTCTGCATGGCTGCCATACTGCCTAGAGTGCTCTCACTCTGTCAGTGTGACAATAACATGAAATAATATATTCTAATAATTTCACATATAAGTCGCACCCCCGGCCAAACTATGAAAAAAGTGTGACTTATAGTCTGGAAAATACAAACAAAAATCAAGCTTCATTCACAATAAAACATGACTGAACCAGCCTTATGTGTCATATAGTGTTTTAAATGTGTCTTGCCCATCATTATTTTTTGTGTTGCAGTCTAACTTTGCCATGGGGAGGCTGGCGAGTACGTGCCGCTGCTGCTACATGCTGGACTTCGGTTTGGCTCGACAGTTCACCAACTCCAGCCAGGAAGTGAGGCCGGTAAGAGCAGAGCAGACTTTTACCGAGAGAGGCCTCAGGGCAGGCCAAGTGCTTAGTATCTGTTGGCACCACTCACTTATAGACAGGGATATAAATATGGTCCAACTACAAAGTCATGATATCAACCAGCAGTGCTTGGCTGATAACAGTGTAACGTTGAAATTATTTGTTTTTTGTTTAAATGTCTGTGTAATCCCTCAGTCGTCCAGCTCTGATCCATAGTAAAAGCCAAAAGCAGCAGCTAACTACCCTGAAACTGTATACAGATATTTACAGTTTCAGTATAATTAGCTCCTCCCCTTAGATAGATATGAGGCAGTGTCCACCAGTAATCTGACCAGAACTGAAGAAGCAACTTAGATGAGCATCCAAACGTCTTTGCTCCTACAACTCTTCGTCAAGTTGACAGATTTAACTTTGGCTTTTACTTTTAGTTGAAATACATTTTTTGTTGCATTTCATTATTTTCATTTTATTAAATGAACATATTGATGCTACAACGAACTAAGCCTACAGACCTACACTCACTTTTTTAAAAATGTTTTTGTCATCTCTGCCAAGTAGTGGACCCCACATTATACTGAGTGCTTTAGTCGCAATTGAAAGTTTTCTTTTTCATGTTTCAGCTAAAAATAGGTGTCAGTTCTTTTTGGTCAGATTGTGTTCAAATGAGTAACACAGTTTTAGACAGAGCAGTGCCTCGGTTAGCATCACATCCCAGGGGAATGTTGATGACATCCGTCTTGATAGCAGACATAAGCACAATATGTCTTCTTTAAATATGAGCACTGATTCAAAGGCTTCATTCCTTTGACAGGTTACAAATGGTCCCTGCCTTTGTTTTGCTCTGCCCTCTTCATTATTCATGCCTCTGACCATAGTGTTTAAAAGGCTCTATCAAAACTGTGTTGTGCTCTGGGAGAGTACAGAGTTAATGTGTGTGCTCTCGCTGTTGCAGCCTCGTCCGGTGGCAGGCTTCAGAGGAACAGTGCGCTACGCTTCCATCAATGCTCACAAAAACAAAGTAAGTGTCAGGAGTCGAAATGGCACTCCTCCTCACCCTACACCCATCTACAGCTGTGTTAAATGGGGTCTATCTATCTATATACCAGGGCTGTGTCCCACAAAGTGGGGTAGCCTAGACAGGGCACACACTCCCGTTCCCTCCCTCCTTCCCCTCCTCGCGACTCTCCATCTCCCCCATCTGCACCAGCGTCCCCTCCCCACCACCATCACCACTCTCCTCCCATTGCCTACAACCTCTGCCGAGGAGGCCAAACCCGCACTGATGTCCACCCCGCCCCCCCATCCATGCACCGGACAGCCGAAAGGGAAGCCAGGGCACCCGAGTGGAACACCCCCAGGACCCGCCATAGGCGACACGAAGGAAGCAACCGGCCAGACCCAGAGTGCAAAAACGGACCACACCAGCACCCAGGAATCCTCCAGAGGACCACACAGGGACAGCCGCCGCACCCAGAAAGGGACAAACGAGCACCCAGGCGCACCTCCCGTCCATCACCATCACCGTTGCTGTTCTATTGTTCTATTTTTCCCCTTTCTCCCAATATTAAATGTTAAATGGGGTGTTATGAATAAATTGTTTTTGGCTTTATTTTTTTATTTGATTGTGACAATGCATGTTAATGAAAAGACATGTTTCAACATGAATGTAAACACACTGGATTATAGCCAAAGGCTACTTTCCATCCGTTTGTCCCAAGAGCTGGGGTCACAAAAGGGTTAAAAGAAAAATTGCACACTACACTCATTCTACCATGTTATAACATACCTCCATCAAAAAACATGCCTGATAGCAATCTCTCCTAGGCCCTATTCAAACCCTTCTTACAGTCCAATGCTCGGCTCACAAACCTTCATCACCCATGCTCCCATACAATGTTCCATAAATATAAAAAAAAAAAAACATGATACAAAACTGTACACAACAACTTGACAAACCTGATGTGATGTGCAGTAGTTTCATTTGTGGGATACACACTGATTGTGTTGTGATGTCGCTCTGAAGGGGGAGTGACTTAATGTGGGGAGCAAAGGGAGGGGAGACTTGGAGCATCAAAAACAAAAGTGAAACTTATTAAACATGTTAGTGCATTATTTTTGGCAAATATAGCATTTTCAAAACAAAAGGTAACATGGTGATCTAAATATGTTATATGTTAGCAGTTAATGCCCCACAGAAGTAAAATCCCCCCTCTTTAAAGTGCAAATAATATTTTGTTTTTTTTTGATGATTTTCTAATTATTATTTGGTTTGGTGGCATATTACCTGTGGTAAATATTTGTCTTTATATCATTCAGGTGTCAGTCTGTGAAAAAAAGTTGAGAAGAAAAGTTCAAAATTACAGGAAGTATGAATTCTAAAACAGAATCTGTCTCTGTATGTCATCAATACGGAAAACACACAAGGATGGCATTTTTCTGACAGTTTAAACATTTCATTTAACAACATAAATGTATTACAATGTATTTTTATTAGTCTAATCATAACTATTGTGACAACAATTTAGACTAGTCTTGGTCTTAGTTAACATTATGGCAGCTAGGTAATAATTAAGGAATTACCATTATGTATGTCACATCTGCTGCCCATGTCCCACCAGGAAGTAAAATTCTAAACTTAACCAAAATGTAATTAAAAAAAAAAAAAAAATTGTTTTTTGTAAAATTTGAAATATAATGGCGTTAACTATATCTTAATGAAATTTGTCCATAGTCTAACTTGTCATATGCACTAACATAACTCCAAAACCTATGGACGACAGGTGGTCCAATATGCCTTTTCCCATTTACATTCTGACCATAGGAGTGTTCTTCTTTATATATAATTTTCCCTTAGTCCATTTTGCTGACAAGGTTTAAAAAGGCCTGTTCTTGTTTCATTAGCTAAGCCAGTGATTACAGAGATATTAACCATACACCAGGTCAAAATAGCTACATTTTGACGCTACCATAGATTTCCAAGCTATGCAACCTTTTCATGGAGTTTAAGACTGATTAACATTATTAACAATTCAATACAAAATATTATACACATTTAAATGGAGAAAAGCCCTCAAAATGACACCTAAAACAGGATGCTGAAACCCATGAATAGGTTCTATGGAGTGTTATTACAACATGTGAAGTGCAAACACAGTGCACAGTTAGTGCAGACCTGCTTGTGCATATGACAGGTTTGAGCGCTTTTCCACTAAAATATAGTTAACACAATTATATTTAAGATTTGACTAAAGCTTTGGCCTTGTTTTGTCTAGTATTCTGATGAAATTATTGGTTGGACGCAGGCAGCAGACATGACATGGATAGAAATAATTCCAGTTCTGTTACCTAGCAACCATAATGTTGACAAGGGCCAAAACATGTCTAAATTACATAATATGTCTGATTAGAGGAATGCAAATAGATGACAACACATCTATTATGTTGAACTATCAGAAAAATCCCTTTCTTGGGCCTAAATTGTCTCTGCATTCTGGATGGAGTTTTTGGTGTTAATACAATATGTAGAGGGATTCTGTTTTAGAACGCAACTGTTTTTTCTGAACTTTTTTTTCCACAAACTGCCCCTTAACTGTATTAAAACTATGATAAATATTTAGCACAGGTACTAGAAAACCATAAAAAACCTGTGGTATGCTCTTTAAACACACACTTTGACGACCCATCGTTGACTGTAAATGTGCTCATGCTGTGTGTACGACCCATCGTTGACTGTAGATGTGCTCGTGCCGTGTGTGCACGACCCATCGTTGACTGTAGATGTGCTCGTGCTGTGTGTGCACGACCCATCGTTGACTCTAGATGTGCTCGTGCTGTGTGTGCACGACCCATCGTTGACTGTAGATGTGTTTGTGCTGTGTGTACGACCCATTGTTCACTGTAGATGTGCTCATGCTCACTGTGTGTGTACGACCAATCGTTCACTGCACATGTGTTTGTGCTGTGTGTACGACCCATCTGTAAATGTGCTCGTGTTGACTGTGTGTGTACTTGCAGGAAATGGGTCGCCATGACGACCTGTGGTCACTGTTCTACATGCTGGTGGAGTTCATGGTGGGCCAGCTCCCCTGGAGGAAAATCAAAGACAAGGTACAGGACAAGTAAAGGACATACTAAACACCGTGGAGTGAGGCACATTTAAAACGGTGGCACACTTAAAACGGTGTTTTTACTTATTACTCCGTTCATTTTCAAATCTTGTGAATCCAACTAAATACTTTTGTTCAAAATTATATGTGCAGATGTCAGTAGAGTAGCCAAAATTGTACTCAGGTAAGAGTAATATTAGTTAAAAATAATATTACTCAAGTAGAAGTACAAAGCAGTGGTTCAGCAAATTACTCAAGTAAGATTAAAAAAGTATTTGGGAAAAGTACTGAAGTAAGAGGAATTTAAAAAGTAACTATTGGGACGAAACATCTGATTTAAGGTGAATGTAATTGGAATGACAAGAAATATTATAATGGTGTTATCTCTAAGTTAATTTTCACAGTACAGGACTAATGGGTTTAAATAATTGTGATTTCAAGAATGAACAACTTTCATTGTCCCCCCCCCCCCCCCCCCCCCCCAAAGGAACAAGTGGGGAACCTGAAGGAGACCTATGACCACAGTCTCATGCTCAAACACCTGCCCCTAGAGTTCAGCACATTCCTGGACCACATCTCCGCTCTGGACTACTTCACCAAACCTGACTACCAGGTGTGCCCCGTGCCTCGGCCTGTAATCGCCCCCGCCCCCTTTGTCTCTGTCTTGACCCTGTGCTCTCTTCTCATAGCTCCTCACCTCTGTGTTTGACAAAGCCATGAAGAGCCACAGCGTGCTAGAGAATGACCTGTACGACTGGGAGAAGTGTGACACAGAGGACATGCTCAACATCACCGCAGCTGCTACCACCCAGCAGCTCACCAGACTCACCCCCGCATACTTAGGGTAAGCACCAGTACACAGGCTTAGCCAACTCTCATACAACCCACGATTCAAACATAAACATGTACCGTATTTTCCGGACTACAAGCCGCTGCTTTTTTCTACTTTTTAACCGCTGCGGCTTATGGTGCAGTGCGGCTTATACATTTTTTTTTTTTTTCCATGGTGCCAAAAATATTTAGCCCAGCAACCGTCGACCAATAAAACTGATGAGTAGTTCACAGAGGTTCAATGAAATTGTATCAATCTAGCGCTCTCTCACAACTATTGTAAATCAGTCATTTGTACTAACCAGCTGCAGTTGTATTTCTCAGTTCCTCTGTCCCCGCCTCTTCGCCCTGGCGCCGCTGTAATGTCTTGTACTGTTCTTTTTCCTGCAGTCACTGATCCACAAACTAAAGCAGACTCCATCCGCATGGTTACAGCTCTTTTTGCTCCTTGATAAAACGTATTCTGCTGTCGTCCTTGTGTTATTTTCCTCCTCCTTTATGTTGTTTCACATGTAAAGTCTCGTGGACGCACGTCCAGAGCATCCACAACTCGCGTCGGAGGCGTTTGTCCTCAAATACAAAGGTGTCCAACGAGATTGTTTCAGAGTCACACTGCAGCATCGAATATTTTGGTAAATTTGGCTGAACGCCTTCTGTACTGTACAGGAGACACAGCACCTCCTTTAGCCAATCAGGACGCAGAACACACGCCTGCAAACACTGTAAAACTGCACTAGTGGTCCCTCGCAAGATTTTTTTTCTAAAATTAAAGCACGAGGCTTTTAATCAGGTGCACTCTGTAGTCCGAAAAATACGGTACTGTCCTTGTGTCTTAACTTTTCACCCTGGTGTCTGCGTGCACTGGTGTATGAATGCATGTGTGAATGGATGAGTGTTCTTCTTTGATGTAAGGCTTGAAGGTGGAAAAGTGTTATATAAAAATGTGACCTTTTACTATTTTTACCTTTTTTGTATTTACATTAATCGTTTTGTTTTTTTTGGGGGGGGGGGGGGTTACTTTTCACAGTCTCAATAAGAAGTAGGACAAAAGTCTAAATGTCACAGAGCAGCAGGCTAATGGGGCCAGCCTGTCCCTGTGTTCCCTTGTCAACTCCCGTGAAGCTGTGTAGTTTTGCTAGTGTAGCTTAGCGTACCATGACTCTGACCTCTCTATGTCCTGTCCTCAGAATGGCCAATGCTTCGGTGCTGCCGGGAGAGCTGCAGCGAGAGAACACAGAGGACGTGCTGCAGGGAGAGAGGCTCAGCGATGCCGATAACTGCCCCCCCCCCCCCCCACACCCACCACAGCGCCCCCTGCTGGGAGACACATGGGACCCACACCGAACGCAACCGCAACCACAAGCAAGCCGCACACAACCCGTCATCAGGAAGGTGAGTCATGTTAAGTGGGCATTTTTTTTCTTAAAGGGGGATATCAGACTACTAACATAACTTAAACTATGGTACTTATTGGTGTTGTCTGTAGTTAAAGAGGCGGTATGGACCTCAACAGTGACCGCCTTCCCCCCGCTTCCGGAAGTAAATTTGTCATAAATTTTTCCCATAGACGAAGTCGAAAAAAAAATGTTTACTAATAGTCTAAAAGCTCAGGCTAATTAGCTACATGGTAAATGACTGACCACAAGAGTTATCGTTTTATTTAAAATCTGTTTCTGAAACTTTCTAGACTATTAACTTTCTAGACTATTTAACTTAATAAAGGATTTAAAAGTATGTTTTGGATATAAAACAACCACATTATGGATATTAGCCTTTGAAGTCTTAATATTTGAATATTTTTTAATTCTCATTTTGGTTTACAGTCACTGTTGAGCTCCAACACAACACACATACTTAAATCGCCACCTTTTATTTTGAAAGTGTTAGAAAGTGAATTCACCCAAACATAACGTATTAACACAATGTATTAACATGTTCTGTCTTTTCTCTCTGTCTGTTTCTCTTCTCTCTCTCTCACTCTCTCTCTTTCTCTGTCTCTTTCTCTCTCTCTCTGTCTCTTTATCGCTATCTCCGCTGCTAGCAAAGTACTCTGAAAAGTACAATGTCTTAAAAATTACTTGTATGAGTACTACCTACCTCTGCCAATATGCCCATTGAAAAATGGCCTTTTGTGTTTGTGTCTTGAAGGTGGTGAGTGAGGACGAGCACAGTCAGAACCAGGGGAACCAGTCTCCAAACACAGGCTCCATGCAGAGCTCCCCGCGTAGGGTCCGCTCTGAGACTATGTTCCTGGACCGGGCAGCCCCTCTGCTGCGCCGCATCAGGCACAGTCAGAGCCTGGCCTTTGAGAAGAGACTGGCCCCGGAGCCCAAACCCACCATCGAACGCTTCCTCGAGGCATAGTCAGTATCACTCCTGCTTCAACCATCACAGCACCAATACTACTACTGTGTACTACTGTGTACTACTGTGTACTACTGTGTACTACTGTGTACTGTGTCTACTGCTGTGTACTGCTGTGCTCTACTGTGCTCTACTGTGCTCTACTGTGCTCTACTGTGCTCTACTGTGCTCTACTGTGCTCTACTGTGTACTACTGTGTACTACTGTCTACTGCTGTGTACTACTGTGTACCTCTGCATACTACTGCATACTGCCACTAGGAGGCAGGACCTAAAGTGCTGTTAGCTTGTTTATGTTTTAGTCAGTGTTTCTTGAAATATTTATTGAAGATTGAAGGGTACCTTTGGAAAAAAGAAGCAAAACTGATACTTGTAGTAGAACAATGTTTCTCAAACCGGTGCACTTGCTTTTTCAGGTTTGTACCCAGAGTCTTCTGCAGTTCTAATGTGTGCGCCAAAGTCTATATGACAGTTTAGACTACTCATTTTACTAAAACACAGTTTCAGATTTGGTTGACAGCACAGTAAAGCTAACAGCACACTTCCTGATTAATGGAAAATAAAATGCAGAAAGCACGCAGCACACTTATTTTGACCTCAAGAGCTGCTTATACAATATATCTGTACTGGGGCAAGACACATTTTGCTCAAATACATGGGGGAAAATCAGATACAAGGCTTATAAAGACAAAAAATGCAAAACAACTTTATTGACTTTTTGATAACATTTGTGATTGTTAAAACTTGTTATAATGGTTATGTGTTTTCTTTCCAGCCTGGGTAAGCAGCGGCCCGTCCTGTTCCACATGGGAGATAAGTCCATCCCCGAGAGGGCAGCTCAGCCTGGGGTAGAGGAGCACTCTGCCACCGCAGACCCAGAGGAGGGCGCAGCCAGCAGTGGCTTTGTGGCCCCCTCAACCTCAGCCCTGTACCACAAGAAGGAGACAGTCAGAGTGGGGTCATGTTAGACCTTGAGCAGGGCTCTGCAGCCAAACCTTCTGGAGAGGGGGCGAAGGTACACCACTACACCACTGTGTTTTACTATGCTACTGTTTGTACTATTAGCCTTTTGGGGTTTTCAATGTGTGTGCCCATGTATTATTCCCAGTTAGACCTCCATGCATCAGATGTGTCTTTTCAAACAGACTAGTGAGTTAATTGAACATAGAAGAGACATAAATCTGAAGAGGAGGCTCAATCATCTTCAAAATGTACTAATTCAGTAATTAAAAACACAACTATAACAGAGAAAATGAAGTGCAACTTTACTTTACAGTTTGTAGCTTTGTCAACCTTGTGCTGGAAGGTGGATTCTCATTATCTTTGATTTTTCAAACAACTCACAAGGGTCCATCTTGTATGACTTCCTTGTGATCCATTGGAGTCTACACAACTTTTGATGCAAACCAGAAAGCGTATAAAACATTGTATTCATAATCACTAACAAGGAAGCTTTTGAAAAAGCTAGACATGATGCTACATATTCATTTAGCCAAAACACATTGTTTTGTTATCAAAGCATGTCCCGCTGTAATTGGCTAAAGCTTTGCCGACAGTCCCCTCTCTTGCTGACAAGAGAGGGGACCTGCTTACAGTATTGATGGGAGCCCTCCACACTGATATCACAAAGCTAACCTTATAGCACTGTTATCAATCTGGCTTTTGCCTGGTTAGGACCTTGAGAAAGATTTAAAAATGTCAACATCTGCAAATATTTTGTAGTCTAAAACCTGAAGACAAGCATATCTTGTTGGAATTAACTGAAAAAACATATTTAACCATTGTTCTTGATGGTTTTACACATTACTTTGTACCACAGCTATGTTATATCAATACCATGTCTTATAATTTGTTTCCTGGCAATACAAGCTATGCTTTTACTGTGTAGGAGGATAAACCAGCAGGTGGCACTGCTACAGAGACAGAGGCTCCAGAGGGACAGGCCAATTTCCCCTCCAGTCCTGTCCTGTCCCCTGTATCTGTCCCTGGGACCTGGCTCCTGGGACATCGCAGGCTGCCTGGCATGTTGGGACACATGCCGTCAGTCATCATGGGCCGCAGTCAGGAGCAGGTACAGTCCCCTCTCAAACCCATAAGTAGATCACACCTTTGATATCTCTAAATGTAAAAACCAAAATAATCAATGATCAAAATATTATGAATGATGTTTTGAATAAAGTCATATTATAATGTTACTACCTCCTCAAAAACAAATCTGGAGTTGTGTTTTGTTTCATTCACACATGTTTGAGTAATCCTTTATTATTAATCTGTCTACATCTCCAAAGCTCAAAATGCTCTGTTCCACCTTGTGATGTCATGAAGTGGTAGCTTTCAAGTTAACAGCTCCCTTTACCTTTAGGTCTGTAGAGATTGACAATTCCAGGGCTGAAATCATCCAAATGATTCTAGTGAAGGTGTATGGAGTGTTAAAACATAGTGGAGCGCTTCCTGTATTACCACTTAACATCACAAGGTGGAACAGTGTTTTCTGTTGGAGAGAAGAACTCAGTCTAAATATGCAGGGTTTGTGTGTTAAACATGTGTGAATGAATAGCAAAAGACAAAGTTTAAATCTGTCAACTGGACAAATCGTAAGAGTGAAAATATTTCGCTGCTCATCCAAGCCGCTTCTTCAGTTCTGGCCGGATTACTGCTGGACACTGCCTTATATCTAACCATTTCTTTTCTCTGGCTAAGACCTGAACTTCACTATCTTCAAAGGAGTGGTTAGTGGCTTTGAGATGGAGATGTATGGCAGACTGGGGTTCAGAGGAACTATTGTGCCAGTGTTGGTACATTCTCATATGGAATGGCAGTTTAGTGTCTTCTATGTAACGCTCACTGAATGGAGTAGACTACATTACTTTGTTTATGGCTCGGGGTTTTGTCCTTTGGATGGACCACCCAAGAGGGGAGTTAAAGAAGCAATTTTTGTTAGGAAAGAGAATCCTACCTTAAACAGGAATGGAGGCCTGAGACATAATCTCTCCATCCTCAGGCCCAAAACAAAGAGAACAATAGCAGGGCAGGGTCGTTAAGGGTTGAATAGGGTAGGTTCAACTGAAACAGGAGACAATAGATGTTTACATTTTCAGTGTGGTTAGCCCCTTCCGATAGATATAGGGCAGTGTCCAGCAGGAATCTAGCCAGGACTGAAGAAGCGGCTTGGATGAGCAGGTAAACATCTTCACTCTTACAACGATTTGTCCAGCTGACAGATTTAAACGTCATCTTTTGCTATGGATCAGACCTGGACGACTGAGGGATTACAAACATGTGTGAATGAAACAAACACGACTTCAGGTCTGTTTGTGATGAGGAAACAACATCATAACATAGATCAAACAACGGATAACTTAAAGGGCCCACATTGCTATATGTTGTAAGCTTCCAAATAAGAGTACATAAATAAGAGTCAAAGGTACTTACCATTTTTACCTGGCTAAAATGCATGCTTAAGCTGAGTTAAGGTTTGAGTGTCCCTGTGTCTCTGCCTGATCCCTGGTTTGTCTCGGGCTTGTCTTGTTCCTTTTGCAGTCATCCAGTGGCGTGTCCCAGTCTCCAGTACAGGACCGGAGCGACATCATCCCCCTGGAGGCTCCTCTGGCTAAATCAGAAGAGGAAGAACCAGCTAAAGAGCGAACAAAAAGGCAGGCCCCACTGGCCCCAAACAAGACCCCTACCAAGACCCCCACGGCCTACCTAACCCCAGAGCGAGACCCAGAGCGTGACCCGGAGAGTGACTCAGGCCTGCCTGACCGCTCCTCCGAGCCCCACCAGCAGCCGCTCCCCGAGACCACAGGGGGTGCACTGGAGAGCACGGTCACTGTGTCGTCCTCCCCTTCCCCCGCTCTGCTCAGAAGAAGAGACTCTCCCACCTCTCCCAGACTGAGCCGTATCCCGGTGCGAGACCCGAGCACCCCTCTGGACTCCCCCAGTAAGGAGCTAGCCCATGAAAGGCACAAGCGCTGGAGCAGCCCCTTGCACGGCTCCCCCACACACTCTCCCTCCCCCTCGCTGTCCTGTGACAACCTGCCCTCTGCCCTGCCCCGGGACCGGCTGTCCTCTGAGAGGGAGGAGCCCCTGTCCCTCAGCTCCAGCTCGGGCAGCAGGAGTAAGATCCCCCGGCCCGTCAGTGCCTCCTTTGTGTCGGAGCAGCTTAACACCAAGTTCATGCCCAGACCCCCTCCAGGCCGGCCCCCAGTGAGGGCAGGGGCCGACAACAACTTCAGGTACAGGCTCATAAGGGGGCATAGGGGCAGTAATGGTCATTAGGGCTGTAGGCCTTTAGTCATTTTGTAGTAGTCAACTAATCCTATTTAGATAGATTTAGATTTTTGAAGATGTGGTATTTTTCTGTATTTGTATGCAAAAGTCAGATTAAACTCATGAGTCACAAGTTTAATCTGTCTTTATATAAATAAATTGTTTCCTAGTACTTTTTTCTGCATAAATAGTTGTTTTTACAAGAACTCACGTGCAGGTGTAATCCTGTGAGTGCAGTCTAGGTAACATGGGGTTTGGAATACATAGAGATATGTAATAGGTTTGATAGCCCCCTTTTTAGTTGACTATTTGATCTGTAGGTCTTGTCTTTTAGTCACATTTATTTATTCAACTACAGGCCAGTCACACGTTACTCATTTTATCTATGTAAACCCTCAATCGTCCAGGTTTGATCCATAGCAAAAAACAAAGTGTCTTAAGAGCAGATCTGGGGGCAGCCTCAGCAAAGGCCCATCACCTCAGGTTCTCAGATCTGGGCATATGTACAGCAGACACTTTTTGCAAAATTGACTTTTCAGAGCTTTGAACCATGTTATAGTCGTTTCCATTCTCCTTCACCCTCTCACAAGGAGTTGTATTTGAATTGATTCGTGCATGCTTGCCCCTCCCTGAACCGCTACCTTAACATGGAGGAGGGGTTTGAGTACCCGAATGATCATGGGAGCTATGTTGTCGGTAGGGTCACCCATGGCAGGTCCAGGGGGGCGGGTCAGACTAAAAGCAGTTCAGAAGCCTTCCATGATGAGTAGAAGAACAAGGCCTGTTATGTCGCCCAGACTGGCATTACCCGGGCCCCACCCTGGAGCCAGGCCTGGGGTGGGTGCTCACCAGTGAGCGCCTGGTGGCCAGGCCTTTCCCCACAGGGCCTGGCTGGGCTCAGCCCAAAGGAGCAACGTGGGGCCGTCCTCCCATGGACCCACCACCTGCGGAAGGCGATCCGATCTCTGGACATGGAGACTAGCTGTGGGGACATGGAACATCACCTCGCTGGGGGGGGAAGGAGCCTGAGCTTGTGCGGGAGGTTGAGCGTTACCGGCTAGATATAGTCAGCCTCACCTCCACGCACAGCTCGGGCTCTAGAACCCAACACCTTGAGAGGGGCTGGACTCTTCATTTCTATGGCGTTGCCCGTGGAGAGAGGCAGCGAGCTGGTGTGGGCAAGCTCCTAAGTGGCAAGGCCCCAGGGGTGGATGAGATCCATCCTGAGTACCTTAAGTCTCTGGATGTTGTGGGGCTGTCTTGGCTGACACATCTCTGCAACATCGCGTGTCGGTCGGGGACAGTACCTCTGGACTGGCAGACCGGGGTGGTGGTCCCTCTGTATAAGAAGGGGGACCGGAGGGTGTGTTCCAACTACAGGGGAATCATACTCCTCAGCCTTCCCGGTAAGGTCCTTTCCAGGGTACTGGAGAGGAGAATCCGTCCGAATAGTCAAACCTCGGCGTCTTGTTCACGAGTGATGGACGGATGGAGTGTGAGATTGACAGGCGGATCGGTGCAGTGTCCGCAGTGATGTGGTCGCTGTATCGGACCGTCGTGGTGAAGAAGGAGCTGAGCCGAAAGGCAAAGCTCTCGATTTACTGGTCAAACTACGTTTCTACCCTCACCTGTGGTCATGAGCTCTGGGTAATGACCGAAAGTTCGCGGATACAAGTGGCCGAAATGGGCTTCCTCCACAGGGTGGCTGGGCGCTCCCTTAGAGATAGAGTGAGGAGCTCAGTCACACAGGAGGAGCTCGGAGTAGAGCCACTGCTCCTTCACGTTGAGAAGAGCCAGCTGGGGTTGCTCGGGCATCTGCTCAGGATGCCTCCTGGACGCCTCCCTAGGGAGGTGTTCCAGGTATGTCCCAACGGGAGGAGGCCCCGGGGAAGACCCAGGACACGCTGGAAGGACTATCTCTCGGCTGGCCTGAGACCGCCTTGGGGTCCCATCGGAAGAGCTAGAGGACGTCCCTGCTCAGACTGCTGCCTCCGCGGCACCAGATAAGCAGAAGAAAATGGATGGATTGTGCATGTTTGAGCAATCTTTAAACGCAATTTTTTTTAGATGCCAAATTGCAGATCAACACTCCATTTTCACCCCCATCGTCCACTGCTCTGTACTTGCTTCGTTCTCAAATTAGATTTTCTTAATTAGTGACACGTGTAAGATTCAGCAGTGTCACATAGTAATTTTGGTTAAAAAAAATTATAATATCCTCTACTTGCTAGTGTGATGTGCAGCCGACAGGTGCTGACACAGCACTTTGTTTTGATGACGTTAATGGCACCATCAGCTCACATTGGGCACTGCAGTTTTCCAACGTGGAAGTCAGTGGACATGTATTATTCATTTAAAACAACTTAACAAAAGAAACAATTTAAAACATGCAATATATAACAATGATCCACGGGTGTCAGAGATTATAACTATAGAGCAGACACAAGCACAGTAGATCTTTTTTCATAAAATTTTGTTTGTGTGGATCATTTGCCCCCCTTTCATCCCTGTATCCTAGCTGTTCTAACCCTGCACAATTGTGTTTTCCAGAAGGCGTCGTCTCCGGATCCGAGCATCCAGCACCAGTGATGCAGACTTCCTGTCCAGTCTGACCGCCCTGGTACAGGACAGGGCAGGGCTGCTCCTGAGCCCGCCCCCCCGGCCCCGGAGCTCCTCCTCCCGCCTGCAGCGCTCCCTCAGCTCCTCTCCTCCACCCCCCCCCACCGCACGCACCTACCCAGGCTCCCCACCGCCACACACCCAAGACAGAGGCTCCACGCCAGGGGTACAGTGGGGCCCCAGCTCCCCTGGCAGAGGCCCGAGCCTGGACGTGAAGGCCAAAGCAGGCCGGTGATGCCCAAAGTAGGCCGGTGATGAGGTGGATGGCATGTGTGCAGAGCAGTATTAGCAAGGGAATGTACTGTATCTAATGTAAAATGTACCATAAACTCTATTTATTTATTTATTAATTTGGTGTTGGCTGCGTCTCTTACAAAGCCCTCCCCTCCAGCTGCATTCATGTGCTGTTGGAAATCTCAACTCTTTTAACAGACAGATATGGTCTAATCAAAAAGAGCCACTGTACCATTTAAAAGCCTTTAGTTCAATTTGTCTTGAGACTTAAAGATACTGTACCTAATTTTTACTGTTTTAAAAACGTGCAACAGAACTAGCTCTTTTTAAATGATTTGTAGAGGCCCAAAGTAACCGTATTTTCCGGACTACAGAGCGCACCTGATTAAAAGCCTCGTGCTTTAATTTTAGAAAGAAAAACTTGTACAAGCCACACCGGATTTGAAGCCGCAGGTATCCCACGTAGTAATATGAAAAATTAGCTCAAAAACGTTCATTTGCGAGGGATCACTAGTGCGGTTTTGCATGCTTTTTTTTTACAGTGTATGCGGGCGCGTGTTCTGCGTCCTGATTGGCTAAAGGAGGTGCCGTGTCTTCTGTACAGTACAGAAGGTGTTCAGCCAAATTTACCAAAATATTCGATGCTGCAGCGTGACTCTGAAACAATCGTGTTTGACACCTTTGTATTTGAGGACAAACGCCTCCGAAGCGCGTTGTGGATGCTCTGGACGCGCGTCCACGAGACTTTACATTTGAAACAACATAAAGGAGGAAAATAACATAAGGACGACAGCAGAATACGTTTTAACAAGGAGCATAAAGGGCTGTAACCTGCGGATGGAGTCTGCTTTAGTTTGTGGATCAGTGACTGCAGGAAAAAGAACATTACGAGACATTACAGCGGAGCTGCGCCAGGACGAAGAGGCGGGAACAGAGTAACTGAGAAATACACCTGCAGCCGCACAATGCAATACAGTACAATAGTTGTGAGAGTGCATTAGATTGATCATACAATTTCATTGGAACTACTCATCAGTTTTATTGGTTTACTGTTGCTGGGCAAAATTTTTTGGCGCCACGAGAAAAAAAAAAAGTATAACTGGCACTGCACCATAAGCCGCAGCGGTTAAAGTGTAGAAAAAAGTAGCGGCTTGTAGTCCGGAAAATACGGTATTGCTCACTTACCTTACGTATTCCTCACTTAGCACCCTAATTATTCATCATGATGACTTTAAAAGTGCTTTTCACAACTTTTAGAGGCCAGGGTGGGGTTTTGCCGTGACAGTTAGGCTAACAACAGCCTGCTAACGAAGCACTTCCTGAATTCACACTATAAAATGCTTTAGAATTAGATGCAGACAGCATGTAGCAGACTTATTTTGACCTCAAGAGCTGCTTATACAACGTATCTGTACAAGTGCTTCATTTGTAAATCAGACGCTGCCAGAAGAAGTTGGCTTTGGGACCTTTGTCCATACAAGGTCATGGTCAAAACCAGAACACAATAGGCAATTATAAGCACTCAGAAATGTCAAAATGCAACACAACTGACCATCTTACTCTCTACATAAATATCATTGGTTGAGTGGTTAGATCCACTGACTCGAAGGTTGGCGGTGCAATTCCAGCCCTCACAGATGAATGCTGTCGTTGTGTCCTTGGGCAAGACACTTAACCCACCTACCCAAGCCCTTGGGACAACGGGTGGAAATTAGCCTCTGGCTATAACCCGGCGTGTTTACATTCATGTCTGTCATGTCATGTCTGTTCATTAACATGCACTGTCCCAATCAAAAAAAAAAAAAAAAACATTTCATTTGTCAGAGCGCGATTTATAAATGTATCGGACCGGAATGTCTGACAGCAGCACCTGCCACTGTAACCATGATGTCCGGATGTCCTCCCAGGAGCTTGCTCCGCTTCCCTTGCCTGCGCTCTCTATTGGCTCAGTCTGACTCTGCTACAGTTTGGAACAGATCTGGATTGGTGCAAAAGCTGCTCATTCACACAAGGCTGTTTACAGTGCTACAACGCTCAGTGTGACTGATGCCCTTTCACTCGTTCTGTTCATATTATTTAAGACCTTAGACATAAAGGTTTAACTCCAGTCTAGTTACCGGATCAAAGAAACAGTTGGAGGAATGCACTCTGAGTAAAAGTATATGGACAAAATCTAGTATAGGACCTTTTAGTGGACTTCTGGAGCTCTGGTTTGAGCTCTGGTTTGAGCTTTGAGTGGACCTCAGGACCCTGGGTTGTCTAAGGCTTTATTATGAAGGGCCACGTGTTAGAGCAATTGTTGAATTTGAATCATGATTACAATTATTCCTCCTAGGACTAGAGACAGAAGAGAATCCTACTAAAATGTCCTGACCACAGTTTAGTAGCAAACATGAAATATAGAAGTTGCCTTCAGTGTTTTGTCCCACTGAATTCCACCAACTTCAAAATAGTATATACATCCTTTTCACATAAGTACTATTCTTAGTAGTTAATTAATCCCAAAAATATGTTGACATGCATGCATGACATTTGTGATATAAATCCCTGTGACTATCTGCTATTTTGGTCATATCATTACTCACCATTTCTTTTTCCCCCACCCACTTCTCCTATTGGTCAAACTCTGTAAGGCTTTGAGTGAGTGACAGGTGGGTCTCACCAATCTCAGTGTAGTGTGAACTTTCAGAAGAAGCAGATTATTTATCTCTTAAAAGCAAGAGTGTACTTGTATCATGATAAAATTTAAATTGATTTTAATTTGGCATTTTGAGCCAAAGACCACTGCTTGTTAAGCACATTACTCCAAGAGTGTGTTAGTAGTGATAGTGATAATCAACTTTTAAATGTCTTGTCTTGCACTTAAATGATCTGTACCTGATTTTACGGTCTTAAAAATGTGAAAAAACAGAACTAGTTAATTTTGAAGAGTTTGCAGCAGTCCAAAGTTATTCCTCACTTCCAAGCATCTTAATTATTCACCACGATGATGAGTTTATAAACACTTTTCACGACTTTCACAGGCCAGGGCGGAATTTTGCCAATGACAGAAAAGTGAACAACAACTAGAATGCTTATGAGCACTTTCTATTAGATGCAGAAAGTAGGGATATATTGTATAAGCAGCTCTTGAGATCAAAATAAGGCAGCTGTATACTAAGACTATTTTTGCTCAAATACATGGTAAAATTTAAAGTTCTTTTTACCATGTGTAATAAGGCCAGCTGAGATGTTCCATGTTTTAAAATGTTACTTTTTTCAAACCTTTCCTCCATTTTATTGTATTTAAAACTATATATTTTATCACTACATTTTAAACACAAATGTTGTTACTGTATTGTACTTATCTTTTCATCAGCTTTTTTATCAGCTTGTCTGAACCATATTCACAACGTCACATGAATGCAGCTTTTGAAATGGAACACTAAATATTGGGGAGAAAAAAAATTATAATGATGCCAATGTGACCACTCATTTCACTGCAACTGACCTAAAGCAAGACCAAAAACATGGGAAACTGTCGACCTACTACCAGAGCAAAGGCTTTCTCCTGCACTAGTAACAGAGCCATGTGTTCACTATGACATCAATCTAACAAGGCTGTAATAGCACCACAGTAAACACTAATGTCTGTGCTGCTGACACTCCAGGAACATGCCCCATTCACACATGCAACCTGGCCCGGAATTTAGCTGCATTTTGTCTGACCATTGTCGTGTGTGAACAAAGCCAGAATTGATTTTCCTGCATTTTTGAACTGTCAATTTCACATGTTTAATGAAGTTCATGTTTTAATTCAAAACATTTCAAAGGTGCACTATGTAACTCTGATGGAGGTATTATTGCTTTGTTTGGAACGTTCCACTGTATGGCATTAAACTTCTCTATCTCCTATCTCCATAGACACAAATAGGTGATGCTACCAGTCAGGTCAAATCTCTGGCATATTTTCAAGGTGTTGTTTTAGCAATAAATCCTGCCGTAACTGGATAAATGAAAGATGGATATGTTTACTGGCATTCTGTTGAACACTCCAAACACTGCAATACAATAACGACTCCATGGAAACAAGCATCCAGTAGAAAAGTTACACAGTGCACCTTTGAGTAGTTTTAATTTGGTAACTATAATTCACTACTGTGAAGTGAAAAGCCACAACCAAAAAAGGACTTATCCTGGACAACAAGGACTTGACCAGGACTTAACCAAGACTAAATTTAAAGCAGATATGTCTGTGAAATCCCTCAGTGGTCAAGGTATGATTCATAGATCATGGATTCATAGACCATAGGCCAGAACTGAAGAAGTAGAATGGATCAGTAGCAAAACACATTTTTCTTTGACTATTAAAGAGGTGGTATTATGCAAATACTTTTTGGAGATTTCTACCATGTTATAATGTTCCTTCATCAAAAACATGTCTAAAAAGGTTTGACAGCATCCATGCTTGTTTCAGTATTTTGCAATCTATTCGAACCCTCCTTGCAGTTAGCAGTAAGGTTCTGTGCAATGCCCCACCCAACAAGCCTATGTCACCCATGCTCCCACACGAGTTCTCCATAAATATACAAAAACATGATACAAAACTGTACACAGCAACTTGACAAGCCTGATGCGATGTGCAGTAGTTTCATTGGCAGGATTTGATGCATGCTCATTGTAATGTGATGGCGCTCTCAAGATGGAATGACTTTGCGCAGGGAGCAAAGGGAGGGGAGACTCAAGAGTGTCAAAACCTGTGAAACTTATAAAACATGTTAATAAATGATTTTATGTGAATATAGCATTTTCAAAACAATAAAAGGAAAGTGACCTAAATATGTTATGTGTTAGCAGTTAATACCCCATAGAAGTAAAATACCTCCTCTTTAACTAGTCAAAGGATCTCTAAGTACCGCCATAAGTAACCCGTGTATCCTCATAAAATTATTTGAACATACGGCTGGGTAGGTATAGCTTGTAGTTTTTGGTTATTTGCTATATGTATTGATTTGGTAACAAAATTATTAATATGTCTCGAAAGTCTGGAAAGTCAGCAGCACAAGAGCATCATATTTGAAGTCCACACATCTATTGGCCAGGCATGTAGTCTCTTCCGTGTAAAAGTGCTAGAGTTTTGATCGTAGTATTAAACAAAGGCATTAGCGGATTGCCCTGTGGTAGAATGCTTTCCTGTCTCCCAAAAGGACCTGTAGACTGGACATGTAACTCACACTTCAGTATTGTAAATGCATGATGTCACCACTATGATTTTTATTGTTTGATCATTTCTTTATTTGTACAAACCAGACGAGGCATCTGTATTTTTATTAACTGCTTCTGAAAATACATCATGTAGACCACTTTGGCTGTGTGGTTCTTTCCTACCAAATCCAGTTTTTATTTTAACATTTGGCATCAGTAAAGTGTGAGGCAGTATTCTTAAAGGCGCTGTACCTAATTTTTTCTTAAAAATGTATAAAAGAGAACATTTTAGTTTGCAGTGGTCCAACTAAGTCATTTGTTTATGGTCAGACTAGTGATGGGTGTGTATCACACTTTTCCCCTTGTGTGTCGAGACTGTATCACGCTGCGCATGATACGTGTATCGATGCCTCGACTCATTTAGACCATCACTAGGTCAGACTGTCTTAAAATAAAACTCAGATTAAAGTCTAACAGAGCCTTAGACAGAGCATTCCTACAGTCAGCATCACACCTCCAGGGAATTTTGAAGAAAATGGCTGTAGGGTATCAACTGCAAAACTGGAGTCCCTGGAGGAAAGCCACCCAGACACAGGAAAAACAAGCTAACAACTGCCACAAAGAACGGCCGTATGCTGCCCAGGAGTCGAACCCACAGCCTTCACTCTGCGAGGCCATTTGTGGGAATATTTTATAAAAATGTTGTAACAAATCATGCTTGGGAGTGAGTTTGCTTAAAAGAACCTTTATAGTAGTTTTTTTTTTTTTTATGTCGTTTATCTGACAGGGACAATGTACATTAATTAACATTTCTGTAAATGCACCAGAATTAGCCAGTTATTTTTCATCTGTAGTCCTTGGACCGATGGTAATTGGTAATAGTTCTAGCTTTAGTCTAAAAAAGTTCAGATATATAATAAGTTTCTTTTGCAGGGTTAGAAAAGAGCAGATTGCCGGGGGTCATCTGGCAGCACACTGATCGAGTCCTCTGCTTTCCCACACAGCAGACACAACATGGTATACTCCTGAAAACAAACACAAAATCATTATAGCATTCTACAGTGTACAAAGCAGATCTGTTTTACCTGATACTCCTCCACTACAGAGAAAGTGTACTCATGCCGGGCGATCACATGCTCACAGTTTTTGCATACATCTGACAAAAGGTAAAGAAAATTCACTGTTGTCAATATATGGCAATAATTACATTAAAAAGTATATAGACTCTCTCTGAGCTCAATGTATGTGGTGGATTCATCTATATTATGTCTTTATATGTTTAATCATAATCTTATTATATTAGTAATATCAGTTTGCCAGCTCCAGAGCTTCTATATAACCTTTGATTATAATGCAAATTATTTTGTGCAAACAAGCTAATATCTTTATGCTTTAGATTTTTCTGAACAGACCTCTATTTATATCACACCGTGACAGTTTGGGCTGCACTCCTGCTTCCTAAGAATTGTAACATGTTGCTCTGACATCACAGAAACATCACGTGACATTTCTAAGGAAGGCAGAGGAGTCTCGCCCAAACTGTCAAGGTGTGAAACAAAAGGAGGTCAGTACAGATGAATAGTGGCGAAAGTATAATCAAAACAGAAGACTTAATGAACCTAATTGGATTATGTAAGACACTATCCTGTGTGAACAAGATTATTTTTTAGGGGACTTTAGGGGCTATGTACATTAGGCATACGTTGGTCTTTTTTTTTTTTTTTTTTTTCAGTAGAAGATGAAATACCAAATGAAAAAGAACATTTTTATCCAAAATGACAAAGGTTTTCTCTACTAGGTTTTTGTGTATTTTGGGCTAAACTCACGGTCATATGTGACTATTTCCTCTCCATCCTCATCCTCTGTACTCTTGTTACTGATGAGCACAAAGTCTCTCTGTTGGCAGTTGGCACAGCCCTGGTAGTTCATCAGGTACGAGCCATTCTCCAGACACGTGTTACCCTGTTGCACACAACATGGGCACCACAACTATTTCAACACACATCATATACATACACATAACAATGCATGTGATGTTTGGGCTAAATGGGTTCATATCTCTGCAATTAACTGTGCTATAATAACAGGGATGGAAAGTAATTACAAATACTCACGTTAATGTAATCGTGTAGGACTATTGGGGTTATTGTACTTTTTGGGTAGATTTTTAAACCTGTATTTGTACTTGTAATTGAGTCAAATTCTACCCATGTAATTGTAAATTGTAAAATTTTAAATCCTATGTACGTTTTACTGTGCAATTTTGGCAACAGTACTTGCACTTGTAATTGAGTACATTATTAGGCAGTTACCATTTCCTACTCTAAACAGCTTCGAACACTAAATTAATAGAGAATAGATTTTTTTTTTCACTATATCATCAAAAATGTGGCCTTACACAGACATTATATGAGATAACAGGACCTAAACCACAGGGTGGATAGGATAGCAAGTTTTAGTTCTTAATTTGCAAATCAACAAAAATAATCAGTCAACATTTGTGAGTTTTATCGTCGCAAAATTGTTCTAGTATTAGTGCTTCATTTCATCTCCATTTGAAATTCTATGATAGCAATCCACACATACTTTTTACAAGTGTATTAACGTGTAACAACAACACATCTATGCAGTTTTCGTTGTTCTTACCCTGTCTGGATACTGTTTATGCACGCAGCCGTTGCACATCGTAATATTGTAGCTTTTAAAAAGAGAAAACAATTGAAACAAGCACTCCCTTCCGTACCCAGAAATAACAGAAGTTAGATATATAAATGCTCTAGAACACGTTTCCCCGTATTGTGGTCACAAGCGCCTTTGTTTATACATCTGGACAAAATGGCCGCCGCTGCGCTTCCGCTGGATTCGGGACCCACGATTGGCTGGTGTGACCTGTTAAACCTGTGGCGTAAATCGTGTCATCAAAATGGCATCCACACAGCAGTAAAATCATGTGGATTTTCTATCGTAAAGCCTCAAAGTAAGTTTTTAATCCACTGTTTATTCAGCTTCCTGTGCATAGAGACGAGCATTTACGTTTGCTTGTAAAAATCGAACGTAAAGATATACCGCAAGTGTGTGATCAATAGGAATGCCAATTACTCTGCATTATCACATGTAAAAGCATGCTCCTCTCTGCTCCACAGTTGAATTATGGCAACAGCTAAAAGTCCAGCTAAAGTAACCCCTCCTGTAAACGGCACAGACCTGAAGCAGAAACAACACTTCTGTATTATATGTCGCCACCACTACATGAAAAAGGTAAGTTAACCTTTCACAGACTGTGGTTACAGAACAGTGTCATGCACTGGTCAGCTCTGTGGAGTCATGCGCTTCCAGATGGACTAAATAACTTGTTGACTTGTTAATTATCATCTTTTTTAGGGTTGTCAAAAGTATCAAAAACTGGATACTAAACAATACTAAAATTAGTATTGAAACTAGATACTGTTGCAGGTAGTGATGGTCACATTCACAGGACATAAATAAACCTCTCCTGAATATGTTTACAATGATGTCTCTCTGTGTGTTTCACAAGTATAAGACACATAGACTAGTATACACCCATGGACTACTATGAACCTACTTGGATGACTGAGGGATTACACCGATGTAAGACATATGAGAACAGAACACAAAGTACCAACATTTAAAGAGAGTGTTTTATTTTTTATTAATATCATTGTGGTATCAGAAAAATTGAGTGTATCACTCGAAATGCAGTTTGAAATGTTTGTATTCTGACAATACAAACATTTGAAAAGAAAATAGAATTTTGTACATATATAAGCCGCAGTTTTTCATGTTATAACGTGAGATATTTACACAGAAAGACATTACATAGAAGTTGTTGGGTTTTTTTTGTTTTAATTAAAGACATGCTTTTTTTTAAAACTGTGCCTGAAAATTGACACCAATACGCCGTCAGTATGGGATGAACAGGTCTGCATGTTTAGAAAATAAAACTGCACCAACACGGGCCATCTGCTTTTATTTCCTCTGAAAGCTTTTGTCGTCTTTTTACATTGACTAAGTTCTTCCTGCTCCTGCCTCCAACATCGCACCATTGGTTCATTGATGTTGATTGATATTTCCTTCTTTAATGCCAAGCTTACGTGCAGTGGCTCTATTTCCTTCTTTGATGCCAAGCTTACGTGAAGTGGCTCTGTTTCCTTCTTTGATGCCAGATCCATTGCCTTTATTTTAAAAGCTGCATCATGTGCATTTCTTTGTGTGTTTTCCATGATGAGTGTGTGTGCATGATGCGCAAAATGGCAATTCAAAATCAAAACTAGTGTATTCTGCAGGGAATAATCTTTCACCACGTCTGTCTCACTTTTGTGTTTACTGATAGAGAGTGCTCGCCTGATGGCCATTAGCCAGTAAAAATCTAAAAATTATCCACACCGTTATCGTTAAAAGCCACAGGGTTCAAAGTGTGGGGAGAAAAGTGGCAGCTTATAGTATAAAATTTACAGTAGTTGTGTAAGCCTGTATTTGGTTTTCTCTGTATCACTCTGAGATTTTTGTAATGAAAGTGTCTTATAATAAAATATTGTGTTATCATTATCAGTCACTCTTTAAATGTTTTGTTTCAGAGGGCTCATGAGCACCTGCATAGCATGCGCCATCACAGGGCGCTGGATGCACTGCTGGATAAGTAAGTCCACCAGTTATTACTATGTTATTCTAAAATATGGAAGATTTGTGTAAACTATTTCAGTGGCTGTGTCACACACCAAATACAATAAGTATACAGCTGTCAATGTGCCAAATGTCCATAAGACTCTTTTGAAAAACATTAAATCGACATCAAACTAGGTTACCTAAAATTATAATTTTGGAATTGCAAACACTGCCTTTATTTCGGACAGTAGTTCTCGAGGCACTGAGCTGGGGTTAAAGATGACTCCAAGGTATAATTTTAAAAATGATACTGTATTTAATAATAAATAATAATGGAACAGGTAATAGACTTTACATCCCATTACACCTCAGTCATCATTCATTCCCTCAATACTTGGTGGTGGTAAGGTTGCCAGTCGGCACCATGAGCCTCTCCAACCATCACCAATCACTCTCATGTGCGCACGCACACACCACATTCATACTGGGCAAGGTGGGTGAAGTGTCTTTCCTAAGAATAACAAGATCTTTGGGTTGGGTGACCACTGCTCCAACCACTGAGCCACTGTTGCCTGTATTTAATCTAAGATCAAGTCAAGGATGTAAACATTATTTTAAAATGTAATCTCATTGATGAATTCATAATCTATTGTATTCTGAATTATGTGATGTGATTCCACTAAGACACTGGTCTGTTTTGTGTTTTCCACAGAGATGTAGGTCATCAGTGCCAGGCATGTAGGGTCCCCTCTATGAGCCTGGGCAAGTACAAGGAACACGTCTCCTCTGCAAACCACACCAGAAAGCTCCATAACCTGATGTCCAAGAACATCAAGCCCAATTATCTGCTAAACCACCTGAGCCAGGACACCATCACCGCCATCCTGGAGCGCAACAAGAACCTCAAAAAACAAAAGTAGGTTCTATCTTTACTTTTGAGAGGCTTTTGTAGTACAAGTCATAATAGTTTTAGGATGGGTTTCAAACTTAGACTGTATATATAAATGGTCATAGCAAACCTGCTAGCTGCTGCGTTCCAAATGGGAAGTGAGCATGAGCACGCTCCGCTCTGACCTTCCACCTGAGGAAGGAGGAGTTGACACAGAAATGAGAAATCGTACATTTGGAAATTTCCTTTCAAAACTATTCTATTCTAAGTAATTGTGTTGACCTGGTTTATGGTTAATATCTCTTTGTTTCATGTGGATGGGCCCAGGATTTACAAAGTTAAATGTCTTCTCTGTATAAATAAACAAAAGTGGAATCATTTTCTCACAGTATTTTCAGAAAGAGGCTCCATTTTTCAACTCCAAAGACACAAACTCCTTTGAACTGATAAATTTGTGGAGACGATCCCAAACAAATAACGATATGGTTCAACATTATAAGTGTGACAAGTGTACAAGGTTGTGATGAGACGCCAGGCTAGGCTAGCATTATCGTGTCTCAAGCACAGTTCACAGAGCTCATTAGACCTAATCAACAAACAGAAACTGTAAACAATAGCTGTTTTCAGTGTCAGTGTAGCTAGCTCCTCCCTTCAGATAGATATAAGGCAGTGTCCACAGTAATCTGACTAACTAACTAACTCAAGGAAGAAGCAGCTTGGATGAGCAGCCAAACGTCTTCACTCCCACAGCCTTCTGTCTAGTTGACAGATTTGAATTTTTCTTTTACTACACTCTAGTAAGCCTTTGTAATATGAGTATAATTAACATATTTGATACAATTTGTGGTTAATACATTTTAAAAGGTAATTGTTTCTAAAGAGCACTATAGGCACCAAAAGATTTTTTTTTTTCTAAATGGAATTGATATTGGCTAACAAATGCCCACCACAATAGGCTGACTCCTACACTATATTTGACTTTTCGATTCACCTTTTGAAATTTGTCTCTCTTTTTTGTAGGAAAAAGGCTCAAAAGAAACAAAAGAAGAAGAAAAAACAGCTCTTAGGCCCTAAACCCAAACCTAAGCCCAAAGAACCCAGCACACAGCCTACCAAAGAGTCTGCTACCAACACACAGTGTCAAAAATTTAAGGTGGAACACAGAGACCCTGGGACTGCCCACCAGTCTGTGCCAAGCCCAAGTGTGGTCCCTCTGCCGGCACCCCCTTTTGGCCAGACTCTGCAACAACCCCATTTCATGTCCTTTCGGTTTGGGGCCAGTGCAAACCAGAATGCAATGAATGGTCAGCCCCAAAACTTGGGAAGGAAAAAACATCCTAGTATAAAACCGAGTGCTGATGGACTTCTTGCTAATGGCACAAATGGTTATTTCAACAATTATGGATCTAACCCAAGTGGAGGTATTATGGATTTTACTAGTGATTACTTGCCTCAAGATGGCGCTATTATTTTCGAGTCAAGACCAAATCCACAAAGTCAAAAGCCTTCTCTGGAAAATGGATCACCAATGGATGTGGCTACAACAAAGCGCAGCGTGGACATGAGCGTGATGATCCGACAGATCCGCAGAGAACTGGGTCTGAGGGAGCCGTGTAGAGCCGACCGGGAGGCCAGGATGCAACACATCCAAGCACAAAGCAGTCAATGTAATTTGGGCACACAAGCTGCCAGTGCACATGTCCTCTGTAACATTAAGGAGAAGGAGCAAATAGGGGCGGATGGTGTGAGTGGGTTGCCAAAGACAGGTGGAGGGAGTGGTAGTGGCAGAGGTAAGGGACAAAGAGGTTCCATGGGGGACAGAGTGAAATTCAAGCCTCCAGTGTCTGGCAGGGCTGTCCGGAGCCAGTGGTAAATCAGACTGGGCCCACGTGTTCTCTGAGGTGAGAAGAAGTGGGACGAAAGGTCTGCCCAGGTAAGAGCGATAGGGATGGGCAATATATCGGTTCAAGTATTGGTATTGGCCAGTGCCGATATTTTTTGCCATTGCCCTGTGTCTGTATGTAGTCTGTATGTTATGTACATTTTGTTATTTTTACAAATGTGAAAAGTTAATTTGTCTGTTAATTTAACTTAAGATAAATTGTGGGCCTCCCTATGGATTTTACAAGCTAAATGTTGGTATCGGCAAATATTGGTTATCTGCCACACTAGGCCATATTTCTAATATCGGTATCGACTCAGAGAAATTCCATATTGGCCCATCCCTAAGCCATAGTAACATGGTTTGTAAGTCCTCTGACACCGATTGTTGATTTTTACTTAAGATCATTTACAACTTCGGGCCCAACATTTTCTGTACAAAGTAACCTGGGACCCAAACGCATATTAACTGTTGTATATTAGTGTGCGATTCTCAAAGGGGTCCTCCCAGCCTTACCATAAGTCTTGACCCTATGATTAAAGATCCCTGTTTGCAAACTACTGGTACATTGAGGGAGAGCTGCAGCTAGGCCATATGACAAATTCTTTTCTCATTGATCATGATAAATCTTAATTTTTTTCAGTTAAAAACAAACACACCTTTTAATATTGGGATGAGGGATTGCACAGACACCTTTTTAATATTGTTAGTGGAATTTCTATTATTAATATTCTATTATATTACAACCATCTTGCCATCTTCATAGAATGAATCTTAAGAGTATTATGGTTAGCAGTTGTAGTTGTGGTTGGTGTTCCCTCATTAAAAAAACATGGCAGAAGAGGTTTTAGATGTCATGCATGTTTAAGCATGGGGTCCTATTCCAACCCATTTTCATTAGCTGTAAGATTCTATGCTCCGCTCGGCCCACAAGCCACGTCACCCATGCTCCCACATGACAGTTTTCCATAAATGTAGAAAAACATGATACAAAACTGTACATGGCAACAAACCTGATGTGATGTGCAGTAGTTTCATTAGAGGGATGCGCAGTCTTTTTGTTGTAATATCGCTCTGAAGGGGGGATACATAGGATGGGAGCAAAAAGAGGGGAGACTCAGAGCATCAAAAGTGAAACTTATAAAACATGTTTTTGGCAGGTATAGCATTTTCAAAACAATAAAAGGTAACATGGTGATCTAAATGTGTTAATACCCCCTCTTTCAGGTTCAACATGGAGCTCTCCAGACCTCCTCCTGCACAAGCCCCTGTTCTACCTCCAGAGGGTGCTGTGTCTCCGTTGTCAGAGGGCTATCAGTGGGAGACTATCACAGGCCTGGTCCCTGGGTCAAGCCTGTGCTCTTCTGCTCCTCTACCTCCTCTGCCACAAGCTCCTGATCCTGTGGACTTGTCAGCCCAGCCCCCCATACCGAGGCTGCTCCAGGTTAAGGTGGAGGAAATGGGAGATGGAGAGGAGGAAGGGAACAATAGGACTAAGAAGAGGAAGAGGGCCCATGGGGTGAGGACTACTTCCACAAAGGCAGAGGTGCCCAAACTTTTTTTAACGAGGGCCACATTTCAAAACATATTCGTAGTGGAGGGCCACAGACCAGTGATCAATGCAGTGCGGTGCTTTAAACACAGCTTCAGCAGAGCCGCTATTAATAAGACTTGAAACACATTCATTTTAGGTCTGTATCACATTGCGATATGATGTTTGAGGTTATAATGGGCCACATTTGGCCCCGGGGCCATAGTTTGGACAACCCTGCACTAAGGCTAGGCCATTTCCTCTGCCTCCTCTGACCCTCACCTCTGCTCCATCTGACCCTCTCCTCTGCATCCTCTGGTCCATCTGACCACCTCTAACCCTGACTTCATGTCATGTTTCATTACATTCATCCAAAATCCAAATAGACTTTTGTGTATATGGAGTTATTACTATCTTTCATGTATGTATCTATCGCTGTTTCTACAGAGTGATGAGGTTTGTGAACCGGGTCCCAGTTTTAAGAAGACAATGTCTCAAAATTCCGGTAAATCTCATAAAAAACTTCAGAGCTGTATAACTGTCTGTCTTATGACTCTTGTGTGACAAAAGCTGACCACTGGTTTGGTTTTATGTCTATGTCCCGCAGACCAATCTCCATTGGACCGGCTGTGCTCCGTGTCTCTGATGGAAGAGGACCTGAGTCTCCGGCTACAGGAGCTGGACAAGGCCATTGTCCAGACTCGCAACGCCCTACAGACCTACCTCATCCTCAGGGAGAAGGTCTGTGCACTCGTTCACCTGTCATCTGCTCTCCTCATTCACCTGTCACCTGTGCTCCTCTTCATGTGTCTGCTCTTTTAAAGTTGGTGTTATGTGCTCTTGTTGCAGTGTGTTGCTGAAGTGAACAGTCTCAGAGCTCAACGCATTGAGATCTTGCTCACAATGAAAGGTAAACACAGAATAAGAATAGCTCCGTTTCATTAAAATATGTCTTTGAACTTGTATACATTTGTGTTTTGTTCTATGGTATAAAAATTTTATGTTTTTTATTATATCAAAATTGGTATGGATAATTAAGCATTTTCCTTATTAGCATTATCAAAATTAAGTCTGAAATGTCTCTATTTTAACACCGTACCAAGCAGATTAGACCTACTTTTTTGCAATGGAAAAAAAAAATTCTTATATTTACAAAAGACAAAATCGCAAAGTGACATGGCGATATAAAATGGCAGTTGGAGAGAATAAAAATGTCTACCTGGAACTTGTGTGACGCTTAATCAAAAATCATCTTTCAGAGGGACTGCGTGGAGCCTCAAACATGGAACCATCTGCTCCTGCCCCTTCTGCTGCTTGTCCTGCAGCTGTCCCTCCCACCACAATCGTCACTTCTATGGCACCTGCCCCTCCTGCTCCACCTGCCCCCTCAAGCAGCCAGCCCCCCCTAGCTCAAGCCAAACAAACGTTCCAAATGCTCCTAAATGTTCCACAGAATACAACTCCAAATGTAGATACTAAAATGAATCTGCTCTTACCTTCAAATTTACCAGAGCCAATAATACCCAATAATATAACTACTGCTACTACTACAAGTACTACTATTACTACACCCATCACCTTATCAAATCAGGTACTACTACAAAATCCATCAAAGGTGAATATCCAGGTTATGTCACCAGCGGTTTCAAAGAATGATGTTAAACTAAAAAAAGAAGCTACCACTGTTCAAAGTGATTCTGAACCAAGACAATCAGAAAAAACAACTGAAAGTGCATCCCCTGTGGTAGAAAATTATGACAATGGTGATGATTTGGAGGTGATGGAACCCCGTAACAGAGTGGTGATAAACCTGGATGAATCTGACGAGGAGGGTGAGGAGGGTGCAGGTCCAACTCTAGCCTCAAAAGAGCAGGAGGCTGTAAAGGGAAGTCCGCCAGGCAGTTCAGTCACACAGGAGGACAGGTGAGTTCACACACTTTGACAAATGGCACTGAGTTTGTCAAACAAACATGTCACTCTGAAAACAAACAGCAGCTCTGCAGCGCTCATTCGTGATCTGAGCACTTCTTTAACCAATTCCAAACATTTCTACTTGCACTGTGGATTGCGTAGGTCAGCCCGAGGTCAGCCACGTTCACCCACATTCACACTGCACTCGCCCTGTGTGAGTGGAGAGCTGCTCCAGAGTGAGAATGTTGCTTCTCCAAGACCTCTTGTTTGAAGCACTCTCGGAGTCTCTGTTTACTGCGGTTGGGTTCACACCGGCCCAAGCGCCGCTCCCGGAGCGAATGGTCTTTTTTCCATTGACCTAACCAGTGGCAGCGTGAAAACGACCTAAGAACAATTCAGCAGTTTTTCCCACATCTGCTCTGTTGGTTTTGTGTCACAGCTAATCACACACAAACCAAGTTAATGACCATAGCAGTACTCGCTACTCACACAAACCTGACTTGGCCTGGAGCCAAGTGAGGGTTTTTGTTTTTTTTTGTCTTTGTATGAAAGCATGCAGCTGACATCGCCAGAACGTTACATGTTGTATTAAGTTAATACGTAAAGTTTCTCTTATTTTTCTATTGCATCAACTGATCTTTTTCCTCATTTCCCCCTTTTTTTTTAATATATTTTAGGAATGTAGAAACTGCATCTTTGCAAAAAACTGACACAAGTACAGCTCACAGTAAGCATTTCAACCTTACTTTCAGAAGTGCTTATATAGTACTTTATATGAAACGGACTGTCTGTCCTGCAGGGCCCTTGGAGGAGGAGGAGGAGCCCTGTGTGGGGAGCTTTGAGAAGCACTCTGGTCCAGTTATGGCTCTACAGATCTATGAGGGGCTGCTGTATACTGCCTCTGGTGACCACACAGCACGAGCCTACAACCTGCAGGTAGGTCCACGTCCAAAACAGATATTCCAGACTTCTCTGCTCCACTTCAATGCAGCCAACCTCAACTCATTGTTATCAGTTTACAAATAGCGACTGTATCTGAGGTAAATTTGTCCACAAACATAAAATAAGAAAATAAACATGCCTCCTTGCTCTTTTATCAGACCAAAGAGTGTGTGGGAGTGTTTGAAGGCCACTCCAACAAAATTAACTGTCTCCTGGTGACGGCCATTTTGAATCTGCCTCCGAAGCTCTTCACAGGCTCCAGTGACCAGACTATCCGCTGTTTTAGCACCAAGGTATGGGTACTCTGTCAGGGTCAGCCAAAGTACAGGTGGATCTTACTGGCAGTATCTAAAGTAACAAGGTACTTTCTTGACCAGCCAATTCCTTTTACATTTTGTTCGAATCTGGAATTGCACCATAGAGACCATGTCAGTCATGCCATCTGCAATCTGGGAGACCAGACCAGGGTTCCAGACCCACTTGTATTTATAAACTTTGAATGTGTAAATGCTTATTTGTACACTGGTAAATAAAAAATATTTATTTTTTACACGTACAAATTTAATTTTACACTTACAAATATTGTTTTACACCTTACAAATTTGTAATTTTACAAGTACAAACCTGAAAATTACGCTTTCATAAGTTTTGAGACATTTGTTTCAGTTTGTCTCAGAATTATTTCTAAGCGCAACGGCTGATTTGAACCTGAAGACAACAGGGGGTGGGGCTAGAGGGACCGGGGTTGCTGTGCAAACAAGTTTTTCAGAAAACTGCTCTGTCCTGTCATAAGCGCCATTAGTAATCAGTTTTCCAGGTGGTGGTGTTGGTGGAAATTTAGGGTCTAATTTTTGTGACCACTCGTAATGCCACATTAGCCTTATTAGCAGGAAAAAGCCAGGGAAAAGTCTGCTAGTATAAGAAGCTAACTGATGGTAACATCTTGTTTTTTGAAAAACTTTTTAAAGCCATTTTGTATTAAATTATTAAAAAGGTTAATAATGCACATCATAATATTACATAAAGGTGACGTACTGTCTGAATTTGGGTTAGCTACACCTTTACTGTATATAAGCCAGTTTAGCCATTGCCCCAGAAACCCCAGTCCTTCTAGCCCCACCCCCTGCTGTCTTCAGGTTCAAATCAGCCGTTGCACTTACAAATCGTTTTGAGACAAACTTGGCAGAACGAATGTTTTCATGAAAGCATCATTTTCAGATTTGTACTTCTAAACAAAGTTGTAAGCGTAAAACGATATTTAAAAAATATATATTTTTAATTTATCAGTGTATGAATCAACATTTACACATTCAAAGTTGGTACAATTGTATCTTCATACCTGTGGTTCTGGCTGGACTGGACAGATAACCAAGGTCCATGTGCTCTGACTGACAGGGTCTAACACACTAAGATCCAGGCACTATATCTCCCAAGAGCCGGGGTCTCAAATACATCACGTATAAGCTTTATAACTCCAGCATATTACTTCTTTATAGCAGATGTATCTGAGAAAGCTTTACTTTTGTCTCTTACTGAGGTTTCCCAGAGTCTTCCCCTATTTTCATGCTTTATTATATTACCTGTATTAATGATAAGGTAATAGAATGGCAATAGTAGTTCATTTGTATACCTGTTTTAGACGAGGAAGTGCCTGGAGCAGCTGTCCGTGCCTGACCGCGTGCTGTGTCTGCATGTGGCCTGGAACATCCTGTACGCCGGCCTGGCCAACGGCTCTGTCGCAAGCTTTGACCTGAAGGTATTCAGGGGGGTCGATCGGGAGGGACAAAAAGAGGTCTATTGACCCTTCCTATCAATTTATATTAAAGGGGGGGTCCATGTGAGGTTCCTTTCCAAATTTCTGTAGACGGGCCTGGAAGTCGCTGTGTTTATTAAAATTCAAAGGCTTGAATATTATCTGCCTGAACACTGCCTAAACATTGCCTACTCTCAGGACACTACCTGAACACAACCCGAACAGCACTCTCAGGACACTACCTGAACAGCACTCTCAGGACACTACCTGAACAGACCACTCTCAGGACACTACCTGAACACCACTCTCAGGACACTACCTGAACACTACCTGAACACCACTCTCAGGACACTACCTGAACACAACCCGAACACCACTCTCAGGACACTACCTGAACACTACCTGAACACACTACCTGAACACCACTCTCAGGACACTACCTGAACACAACCCGAACACCACTCTCAGGACACTACGAACACCACTCTCAACACAACACGAACACCACTCTCAGGACACTACTACCTGAACACCACTCTCAGGACACTACCTGAACACACACTACCGAACACCACTCTCAGGACACTACCTGAACACAACCCGAACACCACTCTCAGGACACTACCTGAACACTACCTGAACACCACTCTCAGGACACTACCTGAACACTACCCGAACACCACTCTCAGGACACTACCTGAACACAACCCGAACACCACTCTCAGGACACTACCTGAACACAACCCGAACACCACTCTCGGGACACTACCTGAACACCACTCTCGGGACACTACCTGAACACTACCTGAACACCACTCTCGGGACACTACCTGAACACCACACCACTCTCAGGACACACTGAACACTCTCAGGACACTACCTGAACACCACTCTCAGGACACACCTGAACACACTCCCGACACTACCTGAACACACACTCTCGGGACACTACCTGAACACACTACCGAACACCACTCTCGGGACACTGAACACCTGAACACTACCCGAACACCACTCTCGGGACACTACCTGAACACACCGAACACCACTCTCGGGACACTACCTGAACACTACCCGAACACCACTCTCGGGGACACTACCTGAACACCACTCGGGACACTACCTGAACACCACTCTCGGGACACTACCTGAACACCACTCTCGGGACACTACCTGAACACCACTCTCGGGACACTACCTGAACACCACTCTCAGGACACTACCCGAACACCACTCTAGGGACACTACCTCGGGAACACTACCCGAACACCACTCTCGGGACACTACCTGAACACCACTCTCAGGACACTACCTGAACACCACTCTCAGGACACTACCTGAACACCACTCTCAGGACACTACCTGAACACCACTCTCAGGACACTACCTGAACACTACCCGAACACCACTCTCAGGACACTACCTGAACACCACTCTCAGGACACTACCTGAACACCACTCTCGGGACACTACCTGAACACCACTCTCGGGACACTACCTGAACACTACCCGAACACCACTCTCGGGGACACTACCTGAACACTACCCGAACACCACTCTCGGGACACTACCTGACACTACCTGAACACCACTCCGAACACCACTCTCGGGGACACTACCTGAACACCACTCGGGACACACTACCTGAACACCACTCTCGGGACACTACCTGAACACCACTCTCGGACACTACCTGAACACTACCCGAACACCACTCTCGGGACACTACTGAACACTACCTGAACACCACTCTCGGGACCCGAACACCGAACACTCTCGGGACACTACCTGAACACTACCCGAACACCACTCTCGGGACACTACCTGAACACTACCGAACACCACTCTCGGGACACACTACCTGAACACCACCTCGGGACACCACTCTCGGGACACTACCTGACTACTGAACTACCCGAACACCACTCTCGGGACACTACCTGAACTCTCGGGACCCGAACACTACCCGAACACCACTCTCGGGACACTACCTGAACACTACCCGAACACCACTCTCGGGACACTACCTGAACACTACCCGAACACCACTCTCGGGACACTACCTGAACACTACCCGAACACCACTCTCGGGACACTACCTGAACACTACCCGAACACCACTCTCGGGACACTACCTGAACACCACTCTCGGGACACTACCTGAACTTCACTGTCAGGACACTACCTGAACACTACCTGAACTTCACTGTCAGGACATAACCTGAACACTACCTGAACACGACTCGCAGGGCACTACCCGAACACGACTCGCAGGGCACTACCCGAACACACGACTCGCAGGGCACTACCCGAACACGACTCGCAGGGCACTACCCGAACACGACTCGCAGGGCACTACCCGAACACGACTCGCAGGGCACTACCCGAACACGACTCGCAGGGCACTACCCGAACACGACTCGCAGGGCACTACCCGAACACGACTCGCAGGGCACTACCCGAACACGACTCGCAGGGCACTACCCGAACACGACTCGCAGCGCACTACCCGAACACGACTCGCAGGACACTACCCGAACACGACTCGCAGGACACTACCCGAACACCACTCGCAGGACACTACCCGAACACCACTCGCAGGACACTACCCGAACACTCGCAGGACACTACCCGAACACCACTCGCAGGACACTACCCGAACACCACTCGCAGGAGAACAGTTTTAATTTTATGCACTATGTAACGTTTCTGGATAACCTGAAGTTTATTAAATACAAGAAATATCAGTTTAATGCCATACTGTGGCAAAGCAATAGCATCTCCATGGTGATGAGCTGATGACAGATCCTCCACCAGAAAAGTTGCATAGTGCACCTTTAAAATCCATAAATGAGGTTTCTGGGGGCCAGTCATACTTGTTTTCTTTTTCTTTTCTCTTTTTTTATTTTTTTTTTTTTTAATCTCTCACTATGATCTCAAGCCAATAATCCCACACCACGTTGTAGTTGCTTACATAACACTTAACACCAGCCTGCCGTTGTAACAATCAGTCACTGTCCATGTTTCTCCACAGAGCCTGAAGGAGCTGGAGGTGTTTGAGTGCCATGGACCCCGGGGGGTCAGCTGCCTTTCCTCTGCTCAGGAGGGGGCCCGCCGGGTGCTACTGGTGGGCTCCTATGACAGCACCATCAGTGTAAGGGATGCCAAGAGTGGACTGCTCCTGCGCACACTCCAGGGCCACTCCAAAACTGTGCTCTGCCTCAAGGTCAGTGCTGAAAGGATGACATACAATGTGGACTTTAAAAAAAATTAAAAGTTCAAAATACACTCTTACATTTATAACTGCTGCCAAATTGGTTCTTACTGTGTGTAAAAGTATAAATTGCATGTGAAAAATACTACTCAGAGTATTACACAGTTTTATTGGCATTTTAGATCAGTCTTTATGCTAACCTTGATCAAAACGATGTAAATCGTAGTTAAAAAGTTAAAGGAGCACTATGTAACTTTTTGGGTAGTCCACAACTAGTCTGTATTTATTTCTAGAATTTTTTTTCCAAGAAAAGCAGTTTGTAACTGAATAGGGTCTGAATAGGAAGATGGATAAGTTTAATTCCATACTGTAGAACCTTCCAGGCAAAACAATAACATCACCATGGAGACAAGTAGGTGCTACCAGAAATGTTACACACATATGGACAGGCCTCATGTGAAAGCTCAGAACTTCCATATCGCACTCCCTGAGCTGCAGAGGCTGCACTAGCACTGATTCATGATTGGCTATGGGTTCTGGGTTTAGGTATTGACCATTCAGATCAGAGAGCGGCATTTTAGGTTTAAACCAACTGGATTCAAGCATTGGAACTGGCATCCCAAATGAGAGACTCATATGAGGCTCATTCTGTTTTTTGATTAGGTAATCATGTTGAGAACCAAAACACCAAACTTTAACATAGCTTGGTCACCATGTCCACTGTTTTTATAATAAAGATTAAATCTGTATTACAATTGTTATCAATAAAGGCTATGTTTGATTTGAACATGTTTACCTCACATCTGAGGACATGAGTCATGTTTATGACATTTAAAATCAAAATATTATATACAGTTCCTTTGTAAAATCTAGCATTTCTGCTACATTTTAAAAAGGAATCATAATTTATGGACTTTTGAACCAGAGCAGTAATTCTGACTGCTGTCTGTAGGTGGTGAATGAGCTTGTCTTCAGTGGCTCTAGTGATACCGCTGTCCATGCACATAACATACATGTGAGTATGTCTTTATATGTTCAATGATACTAAATTCAAGAAATCTACAGTTTTGTATCAATACTTGTTTGAAACATAATCTAGTTTTAAGTTTTAGTATTGTTTTTATATCTGGGTACAATTAAACAATGCTAAGATTAAAGCAGACCTATTCTGGAAAGACATCTTTTCTGAGCTTTTAACTTTGTTATAATTGTTTCCCCTTCTCATTTGCCCTCTGAAGTTCTATTTGGAGTGATTCATGTTTGAGCAACTTTTTAATCGCTTATTTTCAAGACATCACGATCAACGCCTTTCACTGCCACCGTGACATTCCCTCCGTTCTGTACTTCACTTTCCAAATGTACCTTGTTAATTGGTGATAGGATAGGGTTCAGCAGTATAGCAGCAGTCATTATTATGCAGGACCTTCTTGTTGTGAACCCAGCGGGCTAAAGATTTTACACAATGACCTAATTTTGAATGTAACTGGATTATTGTTGAAATGAGGTCCTTGTGCTGCTTGTCCTCAGACAGGGGAGTTGGTGAGGATCTACAAAGGCCATGGACACGCAGTCACCTCCATCGTCATCCTTGGCAAAGTCATGGTCACTGCCTGCCTGGATAAACTGGTCCGAGTCTACGAGTTACAGGTACGAGCCTATGCGCTACAGGGACAGTGCGTTGTGGCCTGGGGCATAGACTGTATAAATGGACATAGCTAGCATTATGAACATTAATCTCAGACCAATCAGGCGCCTTCTTTCCCCAAGGTCGCTCCTGCTAGCTTTAGCAAAGAGTTGATTGACTGCCTCATTACTAAGTGCCTGTCCCCTGCCAGAATAGTGGAGTGAGCGGGAGGGGGCGTTTAACTTCAACCACCATGCTCCTGATTGTCTCTTTGGTTTCGCACTTCCAAATATGGTATAGCTCTAACTGCTAGCCTCAAGTTTCATTTGGTTGCAACCAAACGCTATGGGTGACGTCACACTTCCTTAATCCACTTCTATTATACAGTCTATGGTCTGAGGTTACAAAACACTATTACTTTAGTGTTTTATTTAAACGACCTGCATGTAAGATTTTTATTTTTTCAATTTCAAAAACTTTCATAAACCCCCACACCTGCAGCCAATCATGACTGATGTGATGTGCTAGTGCAGCCTCTGTAGTTGAGTGAGTGAATTCTGTAGGTTTTGAGCATTCACTTGAAGCATTACCTGTCTATATACATGCATACAGCATGAGGAAACTTAATGTACGTGTCCTCTATCTGCAGGTTAAGGTACATCATCACAGTTTAACACAAACTGCTACTTAACTGATGTAGAAATATTTGGAGTAAATACTTCCTATATTTTTTTACTTTTCTTCTCAACATCAGAGTTGCATTAAATTATAGTTATAACATGATATAATGATATAATTACAAACAGCTTGATTTTTTGTTACCCTGTTTGTTCTGCATTCTTTTATGTCTAACTAGAGACGAAAAAAAACATGCCTCACTACAAGAGCTGTGTTTTCTTTTGTACATGCTAATCCTGTGCAGTTCAAAGCCAAAGTGACATCATGGTTTTTTTTTTGTTTTTTTTTTTAATTTAGGAAGGTAACTCTACTCTGAATACCCCCCAAATGAAAAAGTAACTGTACCAGAATATGGTTACTCAAAAATAAGTATTCAGAATGTATTTATGTACTTATTTACTTTCAAACCTTGGTTATCGTGGGTGAAACACCTTTCTTTGTTCCTCTCGTCTCCAGTCTCACGACCGGCTGCAGGTGTACGGAGGCCACAGTGATATGGTGATGTGCTTGGCCATTCACAAGAGCATGGTGAGTGTAGAATGAGACTACAGCCAATGAAATGCATACAGAATGCGCACAGAATATGTGTTTAAACGCTTCTCCCCTCTCAGATGTACACAGGCTGCTACGACGGCTCTGTCCATGCTGTCAAACTCAACCTCATGAACAACTTCCGCTGCTGGGTAATTACTTTACTAAACCACATTTAAGATGATCAAGTCTTTAACTACCCCACAGTGAGGATCTGCTGTGGCATTTCCCTCTTAAGGAGGAGACACTATAGGCAAAACTCATTTTTTTCAGTGTTGTTTTTTGGTCACTTTGGTCCCTTAGCCTATAAGCTTTCATGTGGAAACAGAATTGTCCATTCCGGACCAAAAAATGTTTTAATATTCCTTTTACGGTAATCAACTTGCCTCTATAAAGTTAAATGGGACATTCTAAATTTAAAGGCCATTTTCTCCAAATGCATTTTCTCCCATACCCACATAAGGATCACCCTTTAAGTAGAACCTACATAAGAGAGCATACAGGACCGTAAAGAGCATTTTCATATCTAATTCCAAGCCTGATTTGGGTTTCAATTCCACAAAATGAGGCAAAATATGAATTTTTAGGCAAATTTTCAGATTTGTTTACTCAAATACTAAAAATATAGAGGGGATTTTGGATTTTATTTAGCATCTAATATGACAATAACAAATAGAAGCAAGACTTTTAAACCTGCCGCTTTTCATGTTTCTATTTTGAATGTCCTAAAAATGTCAATTTTATCAATTTTTACACATAAAATGCATTATTTTTCTATAAAAACATTACATTATGAACTTGTAATACATTTTGTTCTGTAGTTCACTTATATATGGAAGTTGTTTCAAATTGATATATCTACATTTAAGATTGTTTCCTTTTCCCCCGCTGTGTCTTGCCTTAAAGAAGATGTTTCACTCTCATTTTCCGTTGAAGTTGTATTTAGAGTGAATCATGCATGCTTTAGTAATCTCTATTCTCCTGGATTCAAGACATTATTGCTCCAGTTGACCCCAGTTTTTACCTCCACGGTACGTGCCCACTGTGATATACGCACTTTGTTCCCCAATTTCAGTCAAATCAGTGATGCACGTAGGATGCTGTAGGGTTGCAGAATCATTTTGCCTCGTTTTGTGTAAGCTCTGCACACCTGACTGGGCGACAGGTGCGTAGGAGATGGAGCACTTGGTATGAAGAATAAAGGAAATTCCCGCACACTGTCTCACTCTTAATGCAATTTATTCCACACACAACGTTTTGGTCGCTCTGACCTTCCTCAGGTATATGTATACGTTATACCTGAGGTGTGTGGAATAAATTGCATTAAGAGTGAGACAGTGTGCGGGAGTTTCCTTTATTCTTTAGAATCATTTTGGCACAAATGGGAAAAAAAAAAATCAGCTCACTATCATGATCTGCAGCTGTACATACAAGAAGTATATAGCAGAAAAAGCACAATATGTCTTCTTAAGATAAGGTAAATATAAAAAATGCTATTGCGTGGCCCTCTGAAACTCATACAAAGCTTTGTGGGCTCGTGAATTCATCACATTGTAGGGACTAAAATCTCTACACAGTGGCTTCATGGGGACCAAAAATCAGGTCCTCGTGTGGTAAATGGGTCCAATATTAGATGACTGTTTAAAGTTCATATTAAGTTAGTTTAAAGGTATCACCTGGAAATTATTGAAAAGGAATGTCCCCACAAAGTATTTTGACCTAACCTGTCTGTCTCCCTCAAGTGGCAGAACTGCAGCCTGATCTTTGGTGTGGCACAGCATCTGGTTCAGCATTTATTGAGTGACCACAGCAGCCCCAACCTGCAGACAGTCAGGTGCAGGTGGAGGAACTGCTCCACCTTCTTTTCCACACAGACAGCAGTGAGACAGGTAACCAATATATGTTATCAGGGCAGGCCTACTTTTTAAGTACGATATATTGCAGCAGCAAATAAAGAATAATATTTAAACCAAACCAAACAAGCAAAATAATCCCTTACAACTGTTCTAAATATAGAATATTGTCAAAACCTTGAGCTGCAATAAGTAAGTAACTGAATGAAAGACTTCAGTTGTTAGTTTGTTTCTATAATGTGTCATAGAAGTTCATAATTCAGCCTTCTACAGCTCAAATCTTTGATTATTGACTTTGCAATATGATAAGTTTTCTCACCAATACAACACAAAGGTACAATAAAAACATACAATAAATATTGGCCACAAAAATAATTGTTCCATCGTGTAAGAAATCTTGCATATTGTAGTTATAGTGTCCAGATTTATTTGACCATTTTCAGGATACATGCTCCAGTATAATCCAGTCCTAAGGCTTTGTTTTGTTTTTTAGGAGCTTCCTGCCCACATGAAGGGCCACGTGGAGACCGACAGTGAGCCGTGACATTCTTCAGTTTGGACTTGCGTTTATCACATTGAAATGACCTGCTGTGTCTAATGCCTTGCACCAGAGTTTTAGTTTCCAGCCTTTATTCTTTTTAATCTTAATCCACTTATTCAACAAATGTGTTAAAATTTACAAAAGGGTGTTGTTCTAACTTCTGAGTATACATTGATGACAACCAACAAAGAATATTTCAAGAGCATACATTACTAGGGAAGTACTGATATCGATACTTGTCAATGTCCTGCCGATGTCACCATATTGTGTGGTCAAAGTAAAATAAGAAAACACTCACTGTTAGGCCTGTTTCTCACTGTTATCCTGAAAGTGGCTCCTAAATTTTATTGGATTTACACCTAACTACAGTGATTTTGTTAGAAATGTGAAACAGCCCCCAAATAAGTATTCCAGTGAAAAAGTAGGCAATATTTAATCAGTCCTAGGCAATGAATTAGATTTACCACTCTAACAAACCCCTTGTAAAAATAGCATCTGATATTGGTACTGTGTATCGTGAAGTACTCAAAATGAAATACTTTTAACCAATACCACTTTTCAAAAACAAGTACATTATCCTTGTATATGGCACTGTCTCACATAAAATGGGTTGGATACAAACATCTCTTCAAATCTGAATTGGTAGCCCTGCAAAAAGGTTTTGTGAAAATAGGCTTTTGGACCACCCATACACGCAACACATGCCTTCAATGGTTTTCCCATTTCAATGTGCATACAATTGTCAAATTTCCAACTACTATGTAATATTGTTTATTATCATCACATGTACAGCTATTAAAATTCATCGTCAAGCAATGTTTGCATGTTTCATTTTAAAACCATAATTATAAAACAATCTTCAAAACCCATTAGTTTAGAAAAGAAAATCTGATAATCTCAGCACCTTTTAACTATTGGATCTTATCACGTTTTATATCCATTTATGGCCTAATATTGCCCTTAAAAAGGAACTAAAGCCATCTTCTGAGAGTTCATGCTTCACTCATTCCGGCTGACCAATAGGAGGAGTGATAAACCTTGACTGCATGTGTTTGAGCATAGAGTTGCATTTAAGAGCATTAAATCGCATCCGTGTAAACCCTCAATCGTCCAGGTCTGATCCATGGCAAAAGATGAAGTTAAAATCTCTCAAATGGAAAAATCGTAAGAGTGAAGACGTTTCGCTGCTCATCCAAGGATGACCAGCAACTGAGGATGGAGTTGTAAATGGGGAATCTCTCCCCCATCTACAACTCCATCCTCAGACCCAGAACAATGAGAATTGCTGAAACTGGAGACAATAGATGTTTACAGTTTCAGTGTAGTTAGCCCCTCCTTTCATATAGATATAAGGCAGTGGACACCAGCAATCTGACCAGAACTGAAGAAGCGGCTTGGATGAGCAGTGAAACGTCTCTCTTACAACGATTTGTCCAGCTGACAGATTTTAACTTTGTCTTTTGCTAAGCACTAAATCACCATAACTAACTGACGTAACTAATGACCTCAAGACCTATACTTTTACTTAAAATCTGTTTCTGAAACTTTATAAACCACAAACCTTTCACCAATTTTTACTTTAAATGTGCTTTTGGACTGAAAACAAACTTTGGTTACTACAGTTGATTGCCTTTAGACTCTTACTATTTGAAGTTTTTGAAAATTCTATGGGAAAAATGAATGAGAATCTATTTCTATTTACTTGAGGAACCACAGCGGCCTAGAGAGTGGGTGGGACTGTTTAGCTCGTTTTGCAAACTCCTAATTCCAAACGTGTCCCAACTATAACAGGTACATTTGAGAAGTATACATCAGAATACATTTGGAGAAAGATCATATCAATGTTTAGTGGAGCAATGGTAAGGTTGTCCAGATGAAGTCATGTCCACACAGAGGTCCAGAAGGAGTCCCATCAGGAGTACATGGTCAGCTGGAGCCACTGTAGGGAAATGGAAAGGATAAAACACGCATTAGGTAGTTTATTTTATTTTTATTCAACATTTATTTAATCTGGTAAAATGTCTGAGAATTAATTTACAAATATGACCTGGCCAAGAGGCGCCAGCAGGAAAACATACTTGCACAATAATACTGCATTCGATGCATATAGCTTATTTTTTGGACATTCAAAGATGTTTACAGTGCATTATTCACTCACTCTACACTCAGTGGTGGTAAGATACTATTGTAGCCAGAGCAGCCCTGGGACAGAATGACAGAAGGGAGAACGCCAAATCTATGCCATTGGTCCCTCCTCCCACCACACACACACACACATGCCACATTCATAGTAGGCAATGTAGGTGATGTGTCTTGCCTAAGGACACAACAGTTTCCACTGGAGCTACTGCTGCTGCCTCACTGCTCCATCACTGGTGTCATCAAGGGACATTCTCATCATGGGCAACTGGGGGATACCAGTGAAACAATATGGCTTTCAAATACTACTGACTGCATCGATAAGCTCTGTGCACAAGGCTAGGCTAGGTTGCTGTGTCTCAAAACTAATGCTAACTTTTATTAAAAGCATAAAACAGAAAATAAAGATCCCACTACAATTAAAATAGATTAATGTAAAGACTATTCAATTGTTTTTATATGTTTATATGTTATTTCAGTTTGTGATGTTATTTTAATATATTTGATGCCTTAAAATTAGCATTAGCATAGACACATAAACTCCTCCCTTTCTAAACACAAAAGTGTCCTCCGGTGTTTACACCCCATTTTTTAGTGTGTAACATGTCTCTGACATCATGTTAAACACTAGAGTCACTGTCCACTGTTTTATCTTTAAATATTCATAAATTTTAGCATGATTCAATAAAAACCTCAGAGACTAGAGACAGAATTGGACAACTGACATAACCACGATGTAATAAAATGTACTCTTTCTTTATAGTTTTAAGTGAAAAATCCATTCAAAAGCTGTCTTACCTCGAGCACATTGAGTTTGATGAGCCCATCTCCATCTTTGTCAAACGCTTGAAAAGCTCCTAAGTGGAACATTCACACATTGTTATCGTCATGACAACAGCCCCTTTCTCCCCTCCCTGTCCCTTAGACTCACTGAACATGCCCTCGAGACGCACGAAGCAGCAGATGTAGCTGTCGAAGTCGATGTGCAGCTGCTCGTCGGCGTAACGCAGGGCGATAATGTTGTACAGTTGGTTATTCAGGTGAAACCCTGCACACATATATGACCGGAGAGCGTTTACAGTCTGACACTAGTTAAGAGACAGTTTGTGGGAAAAAGTTGAGTGTGATCATGTCCCACCCGCTTCATTGACAGCGTTTCTCATCTCAAAGCTGCTGATGCTCGATGACTTGTCTTTGTCGTACTTCTTAAAGATGACCTACAATCACAAGAACATGAACACTAGAGATAGACCATTATATTGTTTTGCCGATATATCAGGCCGATATTTGCACCTTTTTTTGCGCTTCAGCTATCGGCCGTCAACCTACAGCAGAGGCCATTATTCAGTTTAGGCTGAACAAGTGCCAGTAGAATATGTAAACGCTTCATTTGAACACTTTAGTAAAAAGAGAACCTTGCACAAATCACAGCTCTTTGATCTGATTTGTAATAAAGTGAGGCTGTGGGTGAGTCTGTCGTGAATTCAAATAATATAATCTGGCGCTTATCACCCCCAAAATATCAGCAATCTCTTTTTCTGGATTGTAAACGATCGGTATCAGCATCAATCATAAAATAAAAAAAAAAACATAGAAAAACATAACAGTTGATCTCTAATGAACACAACAGCATGGGCACAACCAGCGCCTCACCTGCCACTGTTTGATTTTTTTCCACAGATGTTTGAACTCCTGCAAGTTGAGTTTCCCAGTGCCATCAGTCTGAGGGTGACGCTTTCAGGGAAACTACAGCACATGTATCATTCTCCAGTGAGAAATTAGTAACAATTAGCATAATGTTTCATCACATGTCCTTCTTTTTAAAGGTAGAATATGTACCTTTTTTGGTCACCTGTTTGAGTGTGGCATTGAATGCATCCTATTGGGGTGTTTTACTGCTTAAAAATGTCTTAATAAGCATACATTATTGCAAACAGGGTCAGCTCTCCACAGATCTGACCTGTAAATTGGTGACACCATCTGCTTTTCTACAGATATCAGTTTAATGTCAGTACTTTGTAATATTTCACAGGCAAAGCATCTCCATGGAGATCACACTCACACCTCCTCCTCTAAGTCCACTGTGAGACTTTGAGATGTCACACTCACATCTCTTCTAAGTCCACTGTGACAACGATCACACTTGCACCTTCTCCTCTAAGATCCCTGTGAGACCAATCACACTCACATCTCCTCCTCTAAGTCCACTGTGACACCAATCACACTTGCACCTTCTCCTCTAAGATCCCTGTGACACCAATCACACTCACATCTCCTCTAAGCATAGTGCCTTGTATTTGACTCTCCGGACATACAACAGTGAGTGCAGCAACTAGAGCCTGTGGAAGGATACATCCATGAGAGCAATCATGCTGCGACACGTCTCCAGACTGAAGCCATCTGACTGGATCTCATTGTCTGTGGACATACAACAGAAAACAGGTCAACAGCAGGGCCATGCCAAAAGTCTGTACCAGGCCTCACAGTCTAAAGGGGTCTCCAACCTATAGTTCGAGCGCTATCAGTAGCTCTCCACCCCCTACCAAGTAGCTCGCCAAGGAATTTCTGAATTACACATATTGTGCTGAACAACTCAAATTTGATTAATTAAATTCCTATTACCATTGTAAATGTAGTTTTGATGCTTAAGTCTGCAATAATAAATGCATCATGATTTATGTTTAACAGGCATCTAACTATACAGTGTAACAATTTTATCAACTGCTAAAAGTAGTAGCTCTTTGGCATTTTTATTCTGTAAAGGTAGCTCACTGGAGGGAAAAAGTTGTAGTCTAGTCTAAAGGATGTGATTAACAGTCAAATTAGCCAATCAAGAGACACGTATGGTCCATCTGAATCAAAATAAATGTTGGTTTACTTTTTACTTCCTGATCAGCCAGTCGGTCCAGGTTTGTCAAGTTGCTATGTACAGTTTTATATCATGTTTTTGTATATTTATGGAGAATTGTCATGTGTGAAGATGGGTGACATAGGCTTGTGGGCGGAGCATTATATTACAGCTAACTGTAAGGAGGGTTTGAATAGGACCCGGGAGAGAACACTAAAATACTCAAACATGCATGGATGACATCTAAAACCTCTTCAAGCATGTTTTTGATGTGGAAACAATGTTATGACATGGCAGAAAGCTTTTTTTCCCCCTCCATAATACCACCTCTCATGCTGCCCTTTGATTCCTCTACATCAGGAACCTGACTGAACAGCTCTGAGCTGAGTGGTGGCCAGACTGAGATCTCAGTATATAGAACAGATAACTCTAGTCTGGCTGCCAGGCTATATCCAACCAGCTACCTTTTCCATCAGTCCATGTATGCCCTCTTACTCCTCAGTACAGCTGCACCCTCTACTGGTGGGACTCACGTTTGGAGAGCACGTTCTTCATGATGGTCTTGAGCTCGTTGGCACACACCTGCATGTCCTGGTGGAGCAGGGGTTAGGATGTTAATTATCCTGTTGTTTAAATACTGTTGTCATGACTATGGTGCACTCTCACATCTCCAGATATCTGCTGGTAAATGGCCCGGAAATGCTTCTCCTCCTCCGTCTCCTCCTCAGGTTCCAGAAGTTTGCGCTGTACAAAAGGTAAATATATAAGAGTAAGTAACTGGAGTTAGTAGTAAATGTCTAAATAATTGCCCTACCCTGACCCCTCCTTTGGGCTGCACCTATGCCTTGAGCTCCACCCAGAGGCCATAAGTACAAGGCCAGCTCACCTGTTCTCCCATTGTCAGTGATACTTTGTAGCTGATGTCATCAACATTCTCTGGTGGTGTGATGCTAACTGTAGACACTCCTCTGTCTGAAGTTCTATTAGACTTTACTCTGATCATTATTCAAACACAATCTGATCAGAAAGAACCACCTAAACTGGAATTATAACAGGTGGGCTGATTTGTGCTGTTAAACAAGTCTCATACATAAAATTACAGCCACAAGCTAGCTAGCATTAGCCAACAGTTTTTCAGTTAGTCACTCTTATGACACTTAATGATACTCCCTATTTAAAATGGTTTACTGGGATTATCTTTCTTTACTGTTATTGTATATCAGTGGCATAAAGTAGTTTCAATATTATCATTTATCATAGTACATTTCTTTAGCAATACATTGTCCTTCAAAATATGTTATCATGACAGACAATCCCAAACTAAACTTTAGCTGCAGTACACGTTTAGCCTACGGATGTGACCATAACCCACTGTTGGAGACAACAGCTGAGCCAGATCGCTTACACATGGGGAAACTATAGGTCAAAGGTCACACATAACTATCTGCTGACATGCACACTGTCTGGATCACCCTGACCCTTTGATAACCTCCACATGACCCCAGAATATCCCTTTTTATATTTTGCCCACCCTTAATTGGAACTCCTGAAAAATATGAGGAAGAATTTTCATTCATTGGTAATTTGGGACTTACTGTATCATCAAAAGTATTGAAACTAGTATAAAAACTAGATAGTCATTTGGGCAGGTATTGATACTAAAAAAGTCCCAATCACAGAACAGAAATGAACCCTTCCTGAATAGCTTCAGAAAGATCTTGAGCTGTATCAGAACAAGTATAAGACCACATAGACTAGTATACGCCCATGGACCACTATGGAACCTACCTTTTTTATTATCATTGTGGTGTCTGAATCAATATTTAACATCAAGTCTGTTCCTTAGTATCGAAATAGAGTTGAAATTATTAGTATCATGACAACACTATTGATTTGTGCATCTAGTTACAAACAGCATTTAGCCTAAAGTTGTAGTACCTTGGGTTTTTTCTTTTTGCTCTCTCCTCGAATGCCTTCGTGCTCAATCTCTTTGTTGGCATGGGCTCGGTCTGACACAAACAAGATGGGCTGGTGGAGCAGAGAACACAGCTCATGTTATGGGAACATAGTGTGTGACAGCAGTAGTTCACAGCACTAGTGTAAGGTAGTCCAGCCACATGCAGACTCTACCTTCTTCTTTTTCTGGCCACTTCCTTGCTGGTCAGTGACAGGAGTGACAGGTGAAGGAAGGGACACATGGTTAGTTACATTTGAATGGAAAAAGTCAGAGACAAAGGGAGATAGACAAGGATGGGACACTTATACAACATAGTCTTTTAATGTTGTACATAATACATTTCAAGCTATTTAAACTACTTTGTATACATAAACCTATATTTCCTGTGAATATAGGTTCCTTGAAGAGAGAGTATTTTACTTCTATGGAGTATTAAGTGCTGTAACACATAACATATTTAGATCACCATGTTACCTTTTATGTATTCACCCCTCTAATTAAAATGTGTTAAGAGAGGAAATATTATAGAACAAAGATTCACATTATTTGTGTCGCTGTTTGCCTTGAAAGGTACCTTTGCTTTGGCATCTCATTTTGGTTATCCTCTGATAATAGTCACCTTATATCTACAGGTGCACTGCAATACTGGTAACTGGGCTTAGGGCTCCATCTACTGACAGTAGGGGAATTAATATTCAATTAACAAGCCCCAGATCTTAGCCAAAGAAAAGAAATGGTTTGAGAGGGGAGTTACAGAAGCAATTTTTGAGGGGGTCTTAGACATCATCTTTCACCCATCTATAACTCCATTCTCAGCCCTAAAGCAAACAAAGGAAACAAGAGATGTATGAAGAGTTGTATGAATATGTTATGTATGTTTCAGGCACAGTGCACACTTAGTGTAGCTCAATAGACCTAGCCTACATATAGAAAAAAAAAAAGAAGCTGTTTCCAGTTTCAGTATAGTTAGCTCCTCCCTTCAGATAGCTATAGTCCACCAGTCTGACCAGAACCGAAGAAGCGGCTTTGATTGAACTGCTCTTCACTCCCACAACTTTTTGTCCAGTTGTCAGATTTAACTTTGGCTTTTACTATGGATCAGACCTGGATGACTGAGGGATTACACAGACAAGCCCCAGGTAGGGTTAGCTATTTTTTCCTTCACGCTAACAGAAACAGGCACTAACAATGAACGTGTTCATTATTACTGCATGTACATAAATATGCAGACTTTTGACTTTTACCTGTGTTACGGACGGACTATTTAGCCTTGCATCATTGACTCAGATGCCCACCGGTTGAGCCGCACCTGGTGCGGCTCCACATTCATTCTCCTTTCCTTTCTCTTTCGCCCTTTATCAGATCACAGCTCTACTTTTATGCACAGCTTACCCTGATCCAAACGCCTTAAGAAAAGTTAAGGCCACCATGCATTAGGAAGATCAGAAAACTTCATTGTCAGCATCAACTAGACTATGCACTATGCAAAGGAGAGGAGAGGGGAGTCACGTCTTTGCCCTCGCTTCTCGGATCAAAATGATCAGAAAAATTCTGTGTCCCAAATGAAACTATCACAACTGATACTTATTTAAGCGTGCTCCTGTGATTTTGGGAAGGGCAGATCAAAGTGCAGCTAAAATCTCCGGTGGTGAGTTAGTGCTGGTCAGACCTATCCGTATTTCTTTCATGGAACAGTATGAGGTTTAAACTGGAGATGGAGCCAGTTTCAGCTCAGGGTTTCAGGATAAGCCTGGACTTGTTAAGTCACTTTGATGAAATACCACCTATGTATTCTTTAAGTCAAATATTGGGACATGTTTGGATGAAACATTAACAAAATGAAAATATGACATCTTAGACCAGGGGTTGGCAACCCTTTCATTCGTATACTGAGGCTGTGTGTGGCTTGGGAAAATTAATTATAAGTTTAATTGGAGTGTATTTTTATTTATGTTAGTTCTTTTTAAAAAAAAAAAAAAAAAAAAATGTAGTTCTAAATTGGACGATTATTGTGATCTGCAAATTCAACTACATATGCAATTTTTGTGGCCGCTCAGGAAAGAGTCAGGCATGGGAAGCCGTTCACAGACGGAGAATATATGAGTCATTCATTCAAGATTTCAGAACACCTATTCGCGGACTTTAAAAACAAGACTGAAATTGTGCAGAAAATCATATGTATGTGAGCAGCTATTCTCCACCATGAACTATGTTAAAAAGAAACACCGCTCATGCCTCAGACGATAGCTTACAGTCCTGCATAAAGATGAATGTGACTTCTACAGCCCCAATTTGCAGATACTGTGCAAAGTGGTTCAGGAGCCATTAACCAGGTAAAATAAATATTTATGCAGATATTTTGCAAATATTTATTTTTACATTGTTTAGTGACATAGTGTAAACAATATATACAGTGGTATCTTCATTTAGATCTCAAAAAGTATTTGCGGCTCCCAGTGTTTTCTTTTATGTGGAAAGCGGGTGTTGGGTGTTAAAGGTTGCCGTGCCCTGGCTTAGATGTTTTGAATCTACTGGTGCAAAGGAATGTGCTTTTCTTAGTACAGAATATGAGACTATATGAGAAAATGGAAAACCACATGGGATAGTGAACGAATGGGAGAGATTAAAAAAAAAAGGTACTTGTAGCTTGTACTTATGTTCAGACCTGCATGTTCTCTGCTCCGATGGTGTCGTCTGCTTCTCTGTGGAGGACAGGAGAATCTCAGTCTCATCACACTCTCACTCAGCAACAGTAATGTCCTGAGCCCCCGGCCTAGGACCCCCCAGCATCCAAACCACCAAGCCCAAAAGCCCCCCAGCCCAGACGCCCCACAGGCCCAGAAGCCCCACAGCCCCTGAGCCCCACACAGCCCCTGACCACCCCCACAGCCCCTGAGCCCCACAGCCCCTGAGCCCCACACAGCCCCTGAGCCCCACAGGCACTGAGCCCCCACAGCCCCTGAGCCCCACAGGCACTGAGCCCCCACAGCCCAGGAGAGCCCCCACAGCCCCTGAGCCCCACAGCCCCTGAGCCCCACAGCCCAGGAGCTCCCATAGCCCCTGAGCCCCACAGCCCCCACAGCCCCTGAGCCCCACAGCCCAGGAGCCCCCACAGCCCCTGAGCCCACAGCCCCTGAGCCCCCACAGCCCCACAGCCCAGGAGCCCCCACATCCCCTGAGCCCCACAGCCCCTGAGCCCCACAGCCCAGGACCCCCCATAGCCCCTGAGCCCCACAGCCCCTGAGCCCCCACAGCCCCTGAGCCCCACAGCCCAGGAGCCCCCACAGCCCCTGAGCCCCACAGCCCCTGAGCCCCACAGCCCAGGAGCCCCCACAGCCCCTGAGCCCCACAGCCCTGAGCATCACAGCCCCTGAGCACCACAGCCCAGGAGCCCCACAGGCACTGAGCCCCACAGCCCTAGAGCCCTACAGCCCAGGAGCCCTACAGGTCTGGAGCCCCCCAGCCTGGGCCTTACTCTGACAAGCTGTCCTTCTCGGAGAACACACGCAGGATGAACTCTCCCTCCTGGTGCGGCTCAAAGGTGGTGGGTATGAGCACGTACTCGCCCGGGGGCAGTCTGAAACGTTCAGTCACCTCCCTCAGGTTTATGTAACTTTTACACTTGGCTTTGGACGCCGTGTACAGGAAGAAATCCTTCTGCAGATGCTGGTGCTTTCCTCGCATCTGCACACCAAACACAGAGATTGGGCAAAAGGAACCCTCATGTCATTCATATAAGCATTTGTTATGTTCTGGATGAGAAACATATCTTTGGAAGGGATATGCTATCATCTTCATCAAGCACTTTATTTTTGCTCAAACTGCGCAATCACACCCCATTGTATGCAGAGCACTTATCCGTTCAGTATTTCTGTAATGCTTGTACCTCCTTTGGAACCTGTGAAGACAAAACCACAAATTAATACCACATAAATAATATACTGTTAATGTAAGTCATCTTGACTTTCTAAATCTGATGTCCAGGAGAGCAGAAGGGTTGTAAAAAGTTGAAAATCAGATGCTGATCAACTAGGTACTCATTTAAGCAAGAATCAATACAAAAAGTCACATTGACAAATTGACGATTGCCGAAATGAACCTTTCCTGAATCTGTAGAATGATGTTGAGCTCTATCTTTCACAAGTATAAGACACACAGACTAGAATACGCCCATGGACCACTATGGAACCTACCTGGACCATTGTGGTTTTACACAGATATAAAACCACATGGGAAAAGAAAAGAAAGTAATTTGATTTCGTGTTGAAAATCCAGATTCGGTATCGAGTCTGTTCCTTAGTATCGAAATTGAGTTTTACATTTTACTTTCGAGACAACACTACAACTGATAATACTGATTTATATAGAAGTTACCTTTCACATTCCAAATCTGATGTCTTGAAGGACAGGGGTCAAAACATTTATGATGGAAGGTCCACTAGCTGCTTGTCTCCATGGAGATGTTATTGCTTTGCTTGAAATATTACACAGTATGGCATTACAATTTCTATCTTCATCTTCGTGGAGGCAAGCATGTCACCAGGCCAAGTTGAAGGTCAGATCTTGCTTACTTCTCACAGTAAGAATAAATGTTTTGCGAGGTACTGTTTTTTTGTGATTTCTATGCAATGCTGTGGAACATTCTATGCAAAGCAAATATATCTCCATGGAAACAAGCAGACGGCAAACCCTAGGGATGGACCCCGGACACTAGAAAAATTGCATACTGCACCTTTAAAGAAGACCTATTATTCTTGTGTCTGCTATATAGTTATAATCTATGACACCCGTGGATTATTATTTTATAATCTGGACATTTTAAATCTCAATATTGATCTAAAACAACTTAATAAAAGAAACTGCTGACTTCCACGTTAGAAAACTGTGGTGCCCAATGGAAGCTGACATCGCCTTAAACATCATCACAACTAAGAGCCGTGAAGTTGTCGACACCTCTAATGGACAGCTGCAGATCACACTAGTGAGACGCAGATTTCTTTTCATTTGTACCAAAATGACTACACGATGCTGCCGAATCTTACATGTCAGGTTACAGATCTCCAGCTTTGTAAAGTACTGCTTAAAGTTTGATTAAGAAATTATAACCGGAGAATGAAGTTAGTGCAGAGCAGTGGCTGTATATACTGGTGACAGTGAAAATGGGAGTTGATTGGCCAAATTGGTTCTTGAAAAAAAAACAATTAAAGATTAAACATGCATAAATCACTCCAAATACAACTTCAGTGAGTAAATGGTGCAAGGAAACAACTATAACATGGTTAAAAGCTCTGAAAAGTGTATTTTGCAGAATAGGTCTGCATTAAATTTGTGGGTTAATGCACTTTAATTTGCATTTGCATCTGCAATTCTACCATTCTTGTGAACATCTGTGTACAAGTCTTTTGAACCTCATAAATGCAGAAGCCGATGGTGAGGAACCTGGGCCCCTGGTTCCTCTGCATTCTCCGTCCCTTCTGCATCAGAGTGACCACCACAGAGCACAGTCTTTTTCCCCTTCCTCGCTATCATCGTCCTCCTCCAACAACTGCAGCCGATACTGAGGGTTGGTCCAGAACGAGTCTGGATGGGACAGCATAGACAGAGAGAGAGGAGTGAGGCTGAGAGTTTCTAGAGTTCACCTGGCTCCCTTGAATGAGTCTGTGTGGGACAGCACAGAGAGAGCGGTGTGAGGCTGAGAGTTACCAGAGTTCAACTGGTTTCCTTGAACGAGTTTGTGTGGGACAGCACAGAGAGAGCAGAGTGAGGCTGAGAGTTACCAGAGTTCAACTGGTTCCCCTGAATGGGTTTGCGTGGAACAGCACAGAGAGAGCAGAGTGAGGCTGAGAGTTACCAGAGTTCACCTGGCTGCCCCTGGAGGCTGCCATGATGTTGCGGGATATTAGGGAGGGACACTTTTGTCCTGAGGGTTGTTACTCCCCTCGAACTGCCCTAACACTGGATCTGATGACTCCCCCTGTTGAGCTGCACTGAGACTTGTTTGAGCTTTCTATTACTGTATTTTACTGATCAATGTGCTTATTATCATATTATGCAAATTGCGAGCTTTAAACCATGTTAAAACGTTATTACCTACTCAAAAACATACCTGGAGTTTTGCTTTGTTTCATTCACACATGTTACATGATCAATCTAGGATTATTAGGCACCGCCAAACTGAAAATGCTCTGTTCCACCTTGTGATGTCATGAAGCAGTAGTTTTAAAGTCACCAGCTCCTTTTACCTTTAGTTCAGTAGAGATTGGAAATTCCAAGGCTCAAATGATTCAAGTGAAGGTGTATGGAGTTTAAAAACACAGTGAAGCACTTCCTGTATTACCACATGGCATCACAAGGGAGAAGAGAGTTTCAGTTTGAGAAAAGAACTCAGCCTAAATATGCAGTGTGTTAAACATGTGTGAATGAAACAAAACATAACTCCAGGTTCAGCGTTCCTTTCTTTTTGACTGCCAACATGCCACTTATCTGATGTAAAACTATGATAAATATTTACCACAGGTACGGTCCCACCAAACTAAGTCAGAATTAGACAAACATGAAAATCTTTTCTATGGACTCTAGTGTGACCTCACAGCAGGGGCATTACCAGGGTAGTTCCGACAGCCGCCTGCCGAGCTGCCCCGGACCCAGCGGCCCTCGTTCACTGACACCGTCCAGCTGCTCCTCTCCTCTCCCTGCAGTGCATCCGGGGTCAGGTTACAGATCTCCAGCTTTGTAAAGTACTCCTTAAAGTTTGCAAAAGACATCCTGAATACAGAAGGAAACATAACAGATACACTTGGGGAAACAGATGTGCCCTGAGGAAACCCACCCAAACAATGGGTGGGTTTCCATTATTAAACTCTGCACAGGAAGGCTACCTCAGTCATTGTGCAGCCAAAGTAGTGTATGAAGTAAATACTTTAGATGGGCACAGAACCTTATTTGACAAACATAATGCTAGCACAAAAAGTTCTCTTTCTAAATTCGCCAAGTCAAAATAACTCACCAAAACTCACTCTCCTGCACTGTCTGCTTCTTCAGGTTTTCTCTATCAGCAATGGAGATTGTAGACCACTCCTTAGAACTACAAAAAAAATATATAGCAAATCACCACAAGACAGGTCTTAACATTTTAATATGTATAAAAGTCTATTATTTTGTATCTCTTTTGTAGTTACAGAGGGGGTATTTTACTTCTCTGGGGTATAACCACATCCACTAACACATAACATCAACAGATTACCACGTTACCTTTTATTGTTTTATTGTATATTTGCACAAAACATATTAACTTATTTAATAAGTTTCAGTTTTATTTTTGGGGCTCTGCGTCTCCCCTTTCTTTGCTCTCCACGCTAAATCACTCCCCCTTCAGAGTGCTATAGCATTACAATTGGTGTAGATTTTGCTAATAAAACTACTGCACATCACATCTGGTTTATGAGGTTGTAGTGTATTGTTTTATATCATGTTTTTGTATGTTTATGGAGAATTGTCGTGCAGGAGCATGAGTCATGTCAGATCGTGGGCGGAGCTTTGCACAGAATCTTGCAGCTAACCATAAGGAGGGTTCGAATAGTGAGAGATCACAAAAGTACTAAAACATGCATGGATGGCATTTAAAAGTATTTGTTCATTATGATTTAAGTCTTTGTTCATGCTTTATTAAGGCTAATTAAGGTGTAATTATTGTCATTCCCACTAGTCTTGTAAGAGGATGGATCTAAATCATTGGCAAAATTAATATGATTCAATGATAGTTGATTTTCACTTGGATTTTTTTCTCCATCATAATCTTAGCGATCAGCACATACAAACCTGAGCCCAGCAAGTATGGAGGACTTACTTTGCACACCAGGGACCCTTCCAGAGCACCCAGCCCCAGGGGTTGCGGAGGCGGATCAGCTGCACTCTGCTGTTCTTGTCCACCTCGTCACACTAAAAAACACTGTGTAACTAACAGTACCACTGTCACACCAGCATGTAGCAGAATTTACCCAGGGCCCGCTTTACCTCCTCCAGGGCGATGACAGAGTAGGCGTGGCCCCGTACCAGGCCCTGCTCCATACGGCTCTCCATCTCACTGACAGAGGTGACCTGACACACACACCCATATGTTACATCTCCATTACATTAAATAAACTTTACCTAAGATTTTGAAATGTCAAAAATAGATTTTACTGATAACAATTCTAGTTCCTGTGTTATTCTTAATTTAAAAAACATTGGACATAATGGAGAAGTTATTTATGATATAAATTGATGTTCTCAATATGATTATCCAATCAAAAAGCCGAATGAGCCTCATATGAGTCTATTTGGGTTGCCAGTTTGAAACCTGAATCTGTTGGTTTAAATCTAAAATGCCTCTCTCTGATCTGAATGGTCACTACCTGAACCCCAGCACCTGCAGCCAATCATAGATCAGTGCTAGTGCAGCCTCTGCAGCTCAGTGAGTGAATTCTGGAGGTTCTGAGCTTTCACATGAGGCCTGTCCATATACCAAGAATGAGAAAAACATGTTAAGGCACTAGCAACCCAGGTTCGGGTGTGATTGCAGTATGTTTTATGACACCTGTACTGTAAGAGCTGTACTATAAGAGCTGTACTATAAGGCTACATGCAGTTCCCCTCAAAGGGATGAATACCATGTGATCTACACCTAATGATGTTTTATTATTTCAATGAATCTACTTTTGTCCATCAAGCAAACTACCTCCAGCAATGTTTTGACAATGGAACAACCTGAACCTTGATACTGTAGTTTAAGCTCTAAAATGTTACTGTGTGCTATACTGACGTCTATGGAGCAGCCCATTAGTGACCCTCTCGCCAGGGCCTTCTTCATGATGCAGTACAGCTGCTCAGGAGCATGGCTCAGCTCAAAGAACTCTGTGACTCCTCCAGTGAAGTCCTCCATGGCCTCCAGAGTGTTCCCTCCCTTCAGAGCCTCATATGACCCGTGCAACCTGGCACACAAGGGGGGCAGAGGTCAGAGGGCACACAGCAGAGGTCAGAGCTGGCTCTGAAGGCTTCACTACAGAACTACAGCGAGGAACCTGAGACTGAGCTTGGATGATGGGGACATCAGTTAAAGGTTTAAACACTGATAAAATACTTTGAATGGACTAGAACTGCAGAATGTAGGTGTTGTGAAATCATAAACCCCCATATTTCCATTCTATAACTAAAGTCTTTAGGTGCATTTGAACTGGCTCTGGTTCTTCAGGGATTCTATATTATGCATGTACAAGCAGGGTCTGCTACATAAGCAACTGACATCACCCAAACATAAGTGATGTTTATACGTTTTCATCAGTGACATGCGGTGAGGTTCATAGTTGGTGAAGCACTGATGTCGTCACAATCAGATTTACAAACATGTAAACCAGGTGTCGGCAAGTAAATTTTGCCTCCGGCCAATTTCTCTCCCAGTAAGTGACTTGGGACCAGAATAAAAAAGTTTCAAAATAAAAACTCCAAAGTCCGTATGAAATAGCTCTAATAGTTTGAAATAAAAAGCAAGCTGGTTTTGTATTGCCATATTTTTTGTGTGTACTTTATTATGTAATCTTCCTCCATTTAAAAAGTAGGGCCAGACAAGAAAATGAAAGTGAACAGATTGCTAAACTTGAATTACTAACTTGCTGTCACTATTCTGCTGCCCCAGGACTTGCAAGACTCCCCGGGCTCACGAGTGCCCCCTACCATGAAGCCAAGTAACTACATGCCTCACCTGGCGCCTTTTCACAGCCGCTTAAAGTAGCAGCTGTCACTGCTGAGCTACAGCACAGTCACTCCATGGTGAGGCACGGACGGCTGGTGCCTCTCTGCACATCTCTTCTCAGTATTTGAAAATAAAAAATAACTTTATTGTACAAATCATTGGATAAATATAACCATTTAATTTATTTTTTCTCTGTGATTACAGGTGTGGCACAGCCTCACCTGCCTCCCCTGACTGCGTGTCACTGGTTTTAATTATAATAATTCCAGGTTTGTGGCACTGTGAGATGAGTAAACAGGAACCTACTTCTGGTTTATCTTCAGCTTTTTCTGATGTTATTTCACTTCCCTGCGCCTCTACACTGTGTTTTAGCACTTGGCTAATGTTAGGCGCAATATACACCACCAATATCATATTTTTGATCTTGAGGCAGGTGTAGCAATAAACAGGAAACAGCTGTTGCTAAAATGCGCTTGCTTTAGTTTTTGCTAATCATGTTGGCTCAACATACAAATTGCATTCACTAAAAACAAAAACAGTGGTTTGAGTCTGAGTTCTCTCTTACCCAATCATCTCGATGCGGTGCTTAGCTCCTACTGAGCTAAAACGTACCGGGAGCCAAAGAAGCCAAACAGTTTTGGAAGGTACTACCCAAAGGTTCACTTTAGACCACTTAAACCTGCCGGTATGATTCACTATGGAAAAACTCTGGGACTGTCCTGATCTGCTCCATAGAGAACTAGTGTAAACAAGGCTTTTCAGTTGGAGCAGTTTAAGTTTATGTCTTAAGCAGTGCTTAATGCCTTATCTTTGACTAAGCCAGGATTGAACATTTACTCTAAACTAAATGTAGAGTACCCAAAGGAGTCCTGTGTTTCTCAGCTCAGTTTAGACACTGCAAATTGCACATATTTTGGAGGCAGAATGAGAACGTAGGAGAAGAAGAAAGTGTCTTGCCCCTGTGGGTGACGGGACAATTACTTTGCATAGGCCTTCTCCAGCAGAGCGCTCCAGAACTCATTTTTCCTGAAGGACTTGGTGAAGACCAGCTGGTTCCTGCAGGTTGGGATCCGGTCGTCCACCAACACATCAATCCACTCACCATAACGCCAGAACTGAAAACACACAAAACACTCAAACTTCTACAACATTCTTACACTTGTGGAGATAAAATAGCCAAAGAAATTCAGTTGTCAATGTAACTCTTAAGGTGAAATAAAATGAGGATAGCAAGAAAAATGTGTATACAATCACAGACCAACTAAAGAATGAAGTGGTTTGTATGGCTGCCTTGTTTCTGGTGAGACCTGGAAGTGGAAGATGCCAGCATAGTTCTCGGTGAAGCACTGGTCTGGAGGGATGACTCGATAAAGCAACTTCTCGTTCAGAGTGAGGCAGGCGATGGCGGCCAGTAACCAGCAGTCCCCTGACGACACACAAACCATTATATTTACATTACACAATCACAATGAAAAGGCTAAGGTTAAGGTTACAGTACATTTTATTGTCCTAGCAGGGAAATTTGTCCATTGCATTTGACCCATCCTTCAATGCCACTGGGGCATCTCCTCAGGAGCAGTGCTGCAGCGCAGTGCTCAGGGACCCACCTCTGGAATCTTGGTCAGGACTACCTTGGCTGAAGGATTTGGCCTATTTCATATCTTACACTCTTAGTTTTTAAAATAATTTATGAATATTATCATTAGGGTGAGGCCCTGTGATGGAGCTACATCTACAGTCACATCATGCAGACTGATTGACAGAAGGACTAATTAGGCTGTCCAATTACAGAAATTTAATTTTCATTCCCTGTAAGAAGATAACATCCAGCCCTACTGCAAAAGACGAAGTCCAAATCTGTCAACTGGACAAATCGTTGTAGGAGTGAAGACGTTTCGCTGCTCATCCAAGCCGCTTCTTCAGTTCTGATATAAGAACTCTTTTATTCCTACGGCCATTTTGCTTTTAAACGCTGCTCAGGGTAGAAATACATTTTAATCTTACTTACCGCTGTGTATTTTTGTTTTTTAGTTTTTTGTTTTTTTTCCTGCTCTGTGGATGGACAAGTATGCATTGTTTTTTATGTCCTTTTTAATGTTTTTTATGTCATTTTAATGTTTTTATATGTGTTTGTCTTTTTGTATTTCTCCTTGCTGCAAAACTAATTGCCCCATGGGGGACACAAATAAAGTGAAGTGAAGTGATCAGATTACTGGAGCCCACTGCCTTATATCTACCTGCAGGGAGGGGCTAACTACACTGAATCTGTAAACACCTATTGTCTCCAGTTTCAGATGAAACTAACCTATTCAGCCTTAACGACCCTGCTATTGTTCCCATTGTTCTGGGTCTAAGGATAGAGTTGTAGATGGGGGAGATTATGTCTCAGGCCCCCATTCCTGCTTAAAGAAGGATTCTCTTTCCTAACAAAAATAGCTTCTTTAACTCCCCTCTCAAACCATTTCTTTTCTCTGGCTAAGATCTGAACTTCACTATCTTCAAAGGAGTGGTTAGTGGCTTTCAGATGTAGATGCACGGCGGACTGTGGTCCAGAGGAATTCTCACGCCGGTGTTGGTACATCCTCTTGTGGAGTAGCTGTTTAGTTTCTCCAATGTAACGCTCACTGCACTCTTCACTACACTGAATAGAGTAGACTACATTACTTTTTTGTGGCTCAGGATTTTGTCCTTAGGGTGAACCAGTTTTTGTCTTAACATGTTTGTAGGTTTGAAAAAGACAGGAATCTCATACTGTCTGAAGATCTTCTGAAGTTTTTCAAACACACCTGCTGTGTAAGGAATGGTAACCCCTCTACTTCTAGGTTCAGATTGTTGTCTTGTTGTTCTTGTACAACAAACAGGAAATCTGAACCTAGAAGGAGAGGGGTTACCAGGATCTTCAGACAGTATGAGATTCCAGGATCTTCAGACAGTATGAGAGGGGGTCCTGACAGTGTGAGGGTGTCCTGGCAGTGTAAGGGTCCTGACAGTGACAGTGTGAGGTCCCTGACAGTGTGACTTTTGTTTTAATATTTTAATGTTAACTTTATGATGATTATTTGTGATTATTTATGTTTTGATTTGTGTGATGTTAATGTCTTTCTTATTCTGTAAAGCACTTTGAATTACCTTGTGTACGAATTGTGCTATACAAATAAACTTGCCTTGCCTTGCTTAGGGTAGAGGTTATATTATAGTATTGTCATTAAAGTATTCTTCGGTTACTGGTGTCATCCACTTGCCAAAAACTGTACTATTAATACTTTTTGACAAAACATACACATTTTTATGATAATTTACAAATGCACCATTTTTGTGTTTAATGTCAGTGTAATGTCAAGATTTCTTAAGACTTGGATGTACCACAGGACCACAAACAGGTACCATAGGCTCAGCGTCCACATGAGCTTCATGTCTGGTAAACCACCAAAGAATACAGACTGTCACTATATGAGTCCAAAATCATGATATAATAATGTATCCAAGTCCTTACCCAGCTCTCCCTGGCAGATGTCTGTTCTGCTGGCTCCATCTATGATGAATTGAGGATCATCACAAATTTCCTGTCAAAATATAATCAAGGTATCATCATTATAAAATGGTGGCCTTCATAATTGTGTGGCTAGTTTTTGGACATCGCTGGCTTTATAAGCATTACTGCCTCAGTCAGACCCCAGGCTGCATCTGTAGGTGTCATTGGCTCCAACCTTAGCCAAGCACAATAGCAAACTACCCGGTTCAGATTACTCCATTCTTCTGCGGTCTAAGTGTTTTATTTGAATTATGACTTTGTTTCACATTTTCTCTTTGTATTTCTATGTTACTGGTGTGTTGGTTTCTGTTATCTGTGATTACAGATGTCCCTGTGTGGTTATTGTCATCTATATCTGAAAAGCACATCTGAATCCGTAAGATTAAAAGTCAAAACAAATGATTTCAGAACATCTCGTACTGTAGGTCTACTAAACAGGGTAAAAACTGAGTAATATCATTTAATTAATTAGTAATATAATTGAGTAATGAAGATATTACTCAATTACAATTCTTTCAGTGACAATCAAATCACAATGTTTACAGTATTCTTCCAGTATTTACACACCTGAAGTTTGATTTGTTAAAGTGCTCCTCTTCATTTAATATCGCAGGTTTGAATGTTTTATTTCATTGTTGTTTGGTCTTCAGTACAGTTTTCACATTCACATATTCACGCAAATGGGTAGAGGTAAATTGGATATTGAAATCAGAATGAGTCTAATGAAGGTGAATATATTTTTAGCACTTTCTGGATTACCAGCCAATAACATGAGAGATGGAACAGAGCATTGCAGTCTGAAAGCACTTTTGCTCACCTTTGGTATAGTTAGAATAGTTTGATCTGTTAGAATATAGATCGTTTTAAGGTCAGGACTACACCCTAGTCTACACTTGGACTAAAGCTTCTCTTGTGCAACATCTCTTCTAGTTTAGTGTGCGCAAACTAAACAGACAGTGAAAGAGGATCTGGGAGTCATGCTCAGGTCCACAGGGCAGCAGCTGGTCAGCACTGTTTCTGTGGTCATCTGCTCTGGTGAGAATGTGCAGGATTAACACTGACTTACACTACGTCACTGTTAATCTTATGAAAACTCTTGTACGGAAGTGACCACTGACACACATCCATGAAAATTTTGATTTGACTTTTTAAAATTTTATTTTTAAAGCTACCATTTGTAATTAGATTGGCCAATCCACACCTGTATTTTCACATATATCACCACTAGATGCTAGCTACGTTACTGCTGTCTGATAGTGCCAGCTTTGGTGTGACAGAAGACCAGAGAGCACAGGTGAGTCTGAAGAAAGGCCAGGTGAGGGGAAAATCCTGAGGGTGTCAGCTGGTACCAACCCATCCATCACAAATTTACGTGAGTCGAGAGCCTTATTTACAGTCATTGTTGCGTCGAGTGTGTATTTTAGATATCTTATTTTAGATGAGAATTAGCATGTAAAAGCAGCATTTGAGCTAACTAACTTTCACTTGAGATTTCTGAACTTGTGTGCATCCAGTAAACATCTAGTGACACTAAATCAACTCTTTTACATGTGATTGGTGAGCAGAGCAGATAAAACACATAAATATCATGAAATATACCCCCATGTTATATACTTTAACATGGGGACTGGGTTCACCAATCATTTGTATGTGCTGGAACGTTCGATTTGACGGAACTCTGGGTAGCAGCAGCTAGCCAAGTGATCAAGTTGAGGCAACAGGCAGAGATAGAAAATTTTGCAACCTTTGTCAAACCTTTGTTTTAAAGACATACTATGGAACATTCTAGGCAAAACATAACATCACTTACATATTTAATATTAGGCATTCTATCCTTTTGACTTTTATAGCACGTCTTAAACTCAACTTTGGTGTGACCCTTAGCCACCACCATCAGGTCCAGTTATGGTGGTGGTGGGTGTGTATTGGGGGCAGCAGCCTTGAGTCTAAATTTAGATGATGATATAAGTCATGTGATCAGAGAGAAGACTCAGCACTGTTACAGCTGTAGCACTGGTCGTCTTCCAGCTGACCCCTGATTTTAGCACATTCACTCTCTGTCTTTCCATTAAAGATCCAATAATATTCATTACTGAGACAAGTACTTTTGCACACCTTAAAAACTAACCCAGGACAGATTTATGAGTATGGAAACTTGAATTTCAATCCGTGACTAGCTTGTCCCTGGCTTTTGAGTGCTGATATGAGCTCCATATGCATGATTATTTAAACATGTGTGAATGAAACTAACTTTAACTTCACATAGGTTTCTGATGAGGAAGCAACATTATACATCACTGTAGGCTCACAGAAAGTTAATTCTGTCACTAAACAGGACTTTAAGAATATGTTTAATTTAAAGAAGACCTTTTGTGCTTGTGTCTGCTGTATACACTGCTCAAAAAAATTTGAGGAACACTCTAATCAGAGTATAGCAACCTATCAATCAAACTTCTGGGATATTGATATGGTCAGTTAAGAAGCAAAGGGGGTTGTTAATCAGTTTCAGCTGCTTTGTTGTGAATGAAATAAACAACAGGTGCACTAGAGGGGCAACAGTAAGACAGCCAAAACAGGAATGGTTTTCCTGGTTGATGCCACTGGTATTTTTCCCTCCCATCTCTTCCGGCAGATTTTTTTTACTGACTGACTTTTTCCTTTGGCTTGGATCAACCTTACTGATAGCACGGTGCAGTACCTGGATGCTGCAGAGGTTGTACAAGTGGTCAAACTCCTCCAGGATGGCACATCAATACGTGCTGTGTCTCCCAGCACAATGTCAAGAGCATGGACTAGATTCCAAGAGACAGGTAGTTACTCCATGAGAGCTGGGCAGGGTCATAGAAGGTCCTCAAACTCTCAGCAGGATCTGCTCCTTTGTGCAAGGAGGAACAGGATGAGCACTGCCAGAGTCCTACAGAATGACCTCCAGCGGTTCACTGGTGTGAATGTTTCTGACCAAACAATCAGAAACAGACTCCACAAGGGTGGCCTGAGGACCCAACGTCCTGTAGTGGCCCCTGTGCTCCCTGCCCAGCACCGTAGAGCTTGATTGGCATTTGACATAGACCACCAGAATTGGCAAGTGTGGCACTGGCGTCCTGTGCTCTTCACCGATGAGCGCAGGTTCAACCTCAGTACATGCGACAGACGTGAAAGGGTCTGGAGGTGCCATGGAGAACGTCATGCTGCCTGCAACATCAGTGAGCATGACCGGTTTGGTGGTGGATCAGTGATGATCTGGGAAGGCATATCTCTGGAAGGACACACAGACCTCTACAGGTTAGATAATGGCACCCTGACTGCCATTAGGTATAGGGATGAAACCCTTAGATCAATTGTCAGACCCTATGCTAGTGCAGTGGGACCTGGGTTCCTCCTAATGCACGACGACAATGCCCGAACTCATGTGGCCAGTAGTATGCAGGCAGTTAGGAGGATGAAGGTCTTGATACCACTGACTGGCCCTCACGTTCACCTGAATCCAACAGAACACCTCTAGGACATTATGTTTCGGTCCATCTGGTGCTGCCAGGTTGCTCCTCAGACTGTCCAGGAGCTCAGTGATGTCTTGGTCCAAATCTGGGAGAAGATCCTCCAAGACACCATCCGCCTCATTAGGAGCATGCCCCACTGTTGTCAGGCATGCATACAAGCACATGGGGGCCACACTAACCTTCTGAGTTGTTATAATGACATTTTGGCAAAATAGACCCATCTGCTGCGTAATTTTTTCAGTTTCTTTTTTGGGGTGTCTTTGGTTTAACCCCTCTGTAGGGAGATCATTTTCATTTACATAAAATTATGTGGCCTCGTTTTGTTACTATTGAATTACTTTCTCATTATCAATAAAGAAATTCTAGATTATTTTTTCCTTCATTTAGATCTAATGTGTTTTCAGAGTGTTCCTTGCATTTTTTTGAGTTAGTTATAATCTTTGACACTCGAGGATCATTGTCATTACAATTTCCACATTTTAAATCTAAAACAACTTGATAAAAGAAACCAGTCAGCTGACTTCCATGTTAGAAAACTGAAACCTGCCCAATGGGAGTTGGCATCACAGTCAACATCATCACAACAAAGTGCTGCATGCTGTTGGCCCTCCAGTGGATGGCTGCACATGACAATAGCAAAGAGTGGATTTTTTTTTTTTCTTCAATTGTACCACACTGACTATGCAATGCTGCCAATTCATACATGTATCACCGATTAAGAAAATAAAATTGAAGAACAAAGTAAGTAGTAGTAGTAGTGGGTGGGCGTGTGCCGGTGAAAACAGGGGTAGATCGGGCAGATAGGGGGTACTATGGCAAGGACATGGGGGGTGAGGGAGAAGAAAAGGGATAGAAAAGAAGAGTATAAAGAGGGGTAGAGAAAATAAGGCTTAGAGAAGGGCTGTAAGAGAGAGTTGAGAATGAGTGAGAATGGAGAGAAAGGGGGGAGACACAAGGGGAAAGACAGAGGGGGGGAAAGAGGGAGAGAATGTGCAAGAGAAAGGAAAGAGACAATAAAAATTGAAGAACGAAGTAAGTAGTAGTCATAGTAGTGGGCATATGCCGGGGACAGTGAAAATGGGTAGATCGGTATTATGGCATCTTGAAAATAAGCCATTAAAGATTGCTTAAACATGCAAATACAACTTCACTGGGTAAAAGTCAGTTTTGCAGAATAGGTGTGTTTTAAATGCACTGTCGATGTGTTTTGTCATGAACCATGAGGCAGATTGTAAAGAACAGGATATCTTGTAGCATGTCACTACATTATTATTTAAACGGGATTTCTTCAGCACCGGTCTGTTTACTTCAGCACTGATCTGTGTCATCAGGCTGCACTGACCGCTCTATGGAACAGCTGCTGCCTGGAGCGCTTCAGCCTGGAATCAAACCAGAGGCATGCACAAGTCAAACACTGCAATGTGCATGAGAGAGGGGAGGTAGAGGGAGAGAAGGGAGAGAGAAAGAATAATAGACCCAATGGGGAGGCCATGGGGGGTAAGGGAGAAGAAGGAAGATAGAAAAGGAGAGTACGAAGAGGGTTAGAGAAAGTAAGGCTTAGAGAAGGGCAGTGAGAGAGGGGTGAGAATGAGTGAGGGGGAGAGAAAGGGGGAGACAGAGGGAGAGAGACAGAGGGGGGAAAGTGGGGGAGAGAGAGTGAGAAAGAGAGAGAGGTGTGAGTCCAGAGGCATCCCCACAGACATGCAGCGGATCAGCTTTACCACAGCACAGATACGACAGTGACCTGAGCCTGTGTAAACCTCTACTAAACACTGTTGGTCAAATGACTTTGTAAAACTAATCTGATTACTGACTACTGCTAACTCCCTCTCAATGTAAAACCATGATTACTTTATTTAAAAAGTAATTTGATTACTGATTACTATAAGTTACTTTGAAAAAAAGGAAACATACAGCTCAGTAACCAATTTCCTTATTATAAAAATCCTGAACTCTTCCTAATGACGCTCTCCATTTGAGCCTAATTTCTCAGAGAGGCCACAGTCTTCCATAAAACTGTCTCTGAGTTTGGTTCACAGCTGAGCAGCTCACACCAGAAGCTCATAACTGTTTGACTGTTTTATGACATACTTCTGTGGATTACAGATATTTTGGTAGTGAAAAAGTAACTAAAGGTTACTACCACAAGTACCTTACTCAATTTTGAATTTTAACTGGTTACATTACTGTATTACTAAAAATGTAATTTGATTACAGTAATCCCTTACTTTGTAACTAGTTACAAAGTACATGGCTCACAAAATAGTAATGTCACAGGATAAGGTACCTTTAAAGGAACACTTTGTAACTTTACAGGTGTTTGTATGACATTGAACACATCTCCATGGAGACAAGCAATTGATATTTTGCAGCTTATGTCATCAACATTCTCTATGGGTGTGATGCTAACTGTAGACACTGTAGGCACTGTCTGAAACGCTGTTATTCAAGTTAAACTTTAACCTGCGTTTTGTTTTAGCACAGTCTGACAATAAAGAACTGATTTAGTTGGAGCTTGAACAGGTGAGCTGATCTATGCAGTAGTCACTCACACGGAATTACACTCTCAAGCTAGCTAGCATTAGCCAACAGTTTTTCAGTTTGTCACTTCTCAGCTTTTTGTTGAAAAAAACAAACAAACTCCTGAACAGGACCATGAACGCTCTGATTGATCACAGGCTTCTGAAAATGTGTTGTTTAAATCCATTTTGTGATTTTTCTTGGTTTTCAGACAATCAGATGACTTTTTCTCAGTGTTGGCTGATGTGTGTATTGTGTCTCTATGGCAAATGCTGAACATTCCACTATAAAGATCCATGAACACCATCAGCGTGATGTCACTGCAAACCAACTGACACCACCAGGCTGAGAGACAACACCTGTATAGTAAGGGTTCATGTTTTAGGAATTAAAGCAAGATAGATTGAATTAAATAAAGGAAAGATAGATATTTAATGCTATGCTGTGGAACATTCCAAGCAAACCAGTAACCATGGAGACAAGCAAGTGCAGTACCCTCAAGCACAAAAGTTGTGTAGTGCACAGGAGATACATAACTGACTCACTTGAGCTTTGTAGCTCCTACCTGGACCACTGAGGGATTACACCAGTGGTCCCTAAACTACGGCCCACGGGCCGGATACAGCCCGCCTCCACATTTGGTCCGGCCCCCTGAACAATACCAGAGAGCATTTAGATTTTTTTTTCATATATGTGTATTTGATAACAAAGTTGGACTTTTGCAATAAAATATTCCTTAGTGATGAACTATTTTCATTATTAACTATTAACTAATAGTTAATAATGAAAATCCGTTCTCTTTGAGAGGGGCAGGTTTAGGATTTTTTTTCTGGGGGTTGCCAGATAGGGGCACAGACCGCAGAAGGGTGGAAGAGAATGTCACGTTATATGCGTTTATGAAATAGTTACTAACTAGTAACTACCAGAAAAAAACAGAAAAAAAATCCTAAACCTGCCCCTCTCAAAGAGAACGGAATCACCCAGGGAGGGTAATTTGGTTATTATTTATTTCATTAATAGTGTTATTATTTATTTCCTGACTTTTGTTCTGTGAAGAATCCAGCAAGGGTTATTTGATTATGTGTGGCTTTCTGGAAAACAATACATTTTTACGTTTAGGCACTCCTGCAATCGTCACACTTTTTCTGTTACAAACTGACCCCGGCCCCCCATCAGAGAAGCAAAAAGTTATGTGGCCCTCACAGGAAAAAGTTTGGGGACCCCTGGATTACACACATATAAGACACATGGGAATAGAACACAAAGTACGAACATTTAATGTGGAACATCACAGTATATTGTCTAAAGAAGCAGTGTTTTTTATTATCGCTGTATAGCAAAAGACGAAGTTTAAATTAAGACGTTTTCGTTGGTCATCGTTGCTTCAGAACTGAAGAAGCAGCTTGGATGAGCAGTGAAACGTCTTCACTCTTACAACGATTTGTCCAGTTGACAGATTTAAACTTAGTCTTTTGCTGTGCATTAGACCTGAACGACTGAGGGTCATATCACAATCAAGTTTGAAATTTTAGGATTATGACACTAGCCTACATAAATAAACTTAATAAGCAGCAAAAGCACTTGTGGTGACTTACCGATGGGCGTTTCCACTCAAACTTCATGGGAGGTTTCTCGCTGTAGAACAGTGAGGAGTCGCTGGCTGGGAACAGTGGGTCTTCAAAAAGGATGTTCTTCTTCACGTACTTATCCCGCAGCTCCAAGAACGTCTTCAGCCTCTTGGCATCCTTCACCGCCTCATTTCGACTCAAAATGGCCGAATAGATGGAGATTCCCCCGGCCGGAGGGTAGTCCAACTTCTCATCTGGAAGAACCGATGCTTCAGATCCAACTATGACTTTTACGGTGGTCTCCTCTTCCACCAAAGGCAGCGGGTCTCGTTGTGCTTGGTCACTCATCCTGTCTCAAGCTCTGCTGCACCAACAGCACATTAGAAAGTAAAGTTTTGTTTTTGCTAAAATAAAGCCTGTATTTCCTGCAGGTTGGGAAACACTTTCAGTTCCTTAATTTGGCTGAGACAGTTTGAGCTCTGGTGGTCGACTTCTCTAAGTGCTTTGAGAACTCACACGTTTGCCTGTAGTGACACTGGTAGAGCTAAAAATATTTTAAAGGGCAGGGGGTGAGAGGGGCAAAGTGGGAGGAGAGAGAGTGTGTGGGGAAAGAGAGGCAAGAGTGGCGAGTCTACACTTAACGTCTGGCGGAGCCCTCTGTCAGGGGGGTCTTCAGTTCACACCACCTGGAGAGCTTCTCCCTGATCCCGGGTGAGGCTGGGGACATGGACTCCGAGTCGGCCATGTTCTCCACTTCTATTGTCAATTTGGCTGCTCGTAGTTGTGGTCGTAAGGTCTGCGGTGCTTGTCGTGGTGGCAACCCCCGAACCCGGTGGTGGACACCGGAAATAAGGGATGCCTATCAAGCCTTGTTGGCTTGTGGGACTCCTGAGGCAGCTGAAGAGTACCGGCGGGCAAAACGTGCCACGGCTCGTGCTGTGGCGAAGGCAAAAACTCGGGGTTAGGAGGAGTTCGGGGAGGCCATGGAGGAGGACTATCGGACGGCCTCAAAGAAATTCTGGCAAACCGTCCAACGCCTCAGGAGGGGAAAACAGTGCTTCACCAACACTGTTCACAGTGCAGGTGGGAGAGCTGCTGACCTCAACTGGGGATGTTGTCGGCAGTGGAAGGAATACTTTGAGGATCTCCTCAATCCCACTGTGACGTCTTCCGAGGAGGAAGCACAGACTGGGGACCTGGAGGCGGACTCATCCATCACCCTGGCTGGAGTCACCGAGGTGGTTGGCAAGCTCTTCGGTGGCAAGGCTCCAGTCTCCAGTCTCTGGATGTTGTGGGGCTGTCTTGACACGTCTCTACAATATTGCGTGGCTGTCGGGAACAGTACCGCTGGACTGGCAGACTGGGATGGTGGTCCCTCTGTATAAGAAGGGGACCATAGGGTGTGTTCCAATTACAGGGGAATCACATTCCTCAGCCTTCCCGGTAAGGTCTATTCCAGGGTGCTGGAGAGGAGAATCCGACCAATAGTCAAACCACAGATTCAGGAGGAGCAGTGTGTGGTTTTCATCCCGGTCGCAGAACACTGGACCAGCTCTATACTCTCCATTGGGTGCTCCAGGGTTCATGGGAGTTTGCCCAACCAGTCCACATGTGTTTTGTGGATCTGGAGAAGGCATTCGACCGTGTCCCTTGTGGTGTCCTTTGGGGGGTGCTCTGGGGGTATGGGGTCCGGGGCCCTTTGCTAAGGGCTGTCCAGTCCCTGTATGACTGGAGCAGCAGCTGTGTTCTCATTGCTGGCAGTAAGTCAGACCTGTTCCAAGTGCATGTTGGACTCTGCCAGGGCTGCCCTTTGTCACCGGTTCTGTTATTATAGTGTGTTATTATATTTATGGACAGAATTTCTAGGCGCAGTTAGGGGCCGGAGGGGGTCCGGTTCAGGAACCACAGGATTTCATCTGTTTGCAGATGATGGTGTCCTGATGGCTTCATTGAGCTAGGACCTGCAGCAGGCACTGGGGCGGTTTGCAGCCGAGTGTGAAGCGGCTGGGATGAGAATCAGCTCTTCCAAATCTGGGGCCATAGTGCTCAACCGGTAAAAGGTGGCTTGCCCTCGCTAGGTGGGTGGTGAGCCCTTGCCTCAAGTGGAGGAGTTCAAGTATCTCGGGGTCTTGTTCACGAGTGAGGGAAGAATGTAACGCAAGATTGACAGGCGGATCGGTGCAGCGTCTGCAGTGATGCTGTATCGGTCCGTTGTGGTGAAGTAGGAGCTGAGTCGAAAGGCAAAGCTCTTGATTTCGGTAAATCTACCGAATCTATGTTCCTACCCTCATCTACACTGAAAAAAGTGAAACATTGCTGTTGTTCATTCAATGTGTTTCTTTGCAATTGGCTTAATTTAATAAAATTGAATTGGTCTGTTCAATTTTAATGATTTATACTTGTGTTTGTATTCAGTTTTTTATGTCCATCCAATTTGGCTAGTGCAAATCAACAGTAGTTCACAATAGTTAAATTGACAATGAATGAATAGTTAAATTGACAATGAATAATTTGACAATGAATAATTTATTCATTGTGCCTTTCTTGCGCATGCGCTGTGCCAAGTCAACCCTCGAACACAGGGGGCAGCACCGGCAACCGGCTCTGTCCAATAACCAACAGAAGAAAACTGTGTCACATGTGTTTTGAATGCTTCGCGTTCCAGCAACATGACTGAGACTTATCCAGACCTACAGCTTTTCTAACTTTCTCATGGAGCTCATTTCCCACCTAAGCTCTTGGACTCAAAGCAAACACCTGGTCAATTCTCAGGAGATAAGTGTCACAACTATGGCAAAACATTACTTTGCACCTAAGTTTGTTTAATTTCAACGGAAATGTACTTTTGATTTCCCTGTAAAGCTTTAGAAAAAAAAAAAAAATCTGACCCCGCACGTCCTTATATAATAATTTGAGCTTTTTAAGCTTGTAAGAAAGTGTCCAGTGATTTTCAGTATTGTTTTTTGAGATAAGCTGATTGGCTGTTCATGGATAAAACCCCTGCTTCACTTTTGTGTTCAAAAAATCTGTTCTAAGGAGGGGACCAGGGACCAATAAAACATGTGAATTTAACAAGACAAGAAGGTTTGTGAGAGCGAGACAGAGGAGTTGGAAAGGTTTAAATTCATAGATATTTTTAGCTGTTTGAAAATTGGGTACCCAAACTTTAAATATCTTACATTTTTCAAGCCACAAATCGTTCAGAAATGGTAACAGTAAAATTGGGATTGTTTTCATTTTAATGTTATTACAGTTTTTGGGGAGTTTATTTTGAGGAGACAAATATGGGTGCGTTGTTGACCATGTTGACATACATCAGTTTAAATCTGACTTTCTCTTAGTTGTTGTTATTGTTAGTTGTTGATTATTTCAGACAAAATAATATATCCCTTGAGAATATAAGATTTTCACACCCTCTATCAGAAAATTACATAATTCAAAGTTTAAAATGTTTGATCTAGATTTGAATCATTGTAGCTGCTGTTTAAGGCAGAACAATAATCTTGTTTGCATTTTGTGAAGCCAACTTCATTAGAACTTTCAATTAGTTCTACATTACCTTCAGAAAATCTCAAGGGATAGAAAAATAATAATAATAAGATGCTAATTACTGAACTTAGTGTTCATTTAAAATGTCTACTAACACTATATTTTTTACAGCTTTTCAGCTTTTTTAGATTGTTACTAATGTAGCTTGGCCATTTGGTGCTGGTGGGACATGGTTCGATTTACTATAAAAATAAAAAATAAAAAATGCATTATGTGTGAATTATATTTTGTGCTAATTCTCATCTTTTGCATTTACAGCAGGATGAGGATGTCGAGGTGACCATGGCAGTTAGTGCAACATCTACAGATGTCAAAATATTCTCGAAGGTGAAGTGGTCATGACTAATCTCCAGTCGCTGATTACAGCTCATGTTCATGCTCTTTTGACTGATCTATCTTAATATCTGATATCTGATCTTAATATGAGGTATCCTGAATACTGCAAAACGCACATGTGAGTTTATCCAAAAAGTGCTGCTGGGACTGGATGGAAAATGAAGGACAAAAGGCCACAAACTCAGCATCTTGCTACATAGCAAGTATTTCATTCATCTGCTTTCATACAGTTTTGCACATTTTACAGTTTTGTAGTTTAACTCTGTTAAGCTGTTTGTTCGAAGTTAGAGCAGACAAAATGTGAATGCTATTTGTTTTGTTTTAATGGTCTGTAGAGCTCCTGCACCCATTATCTTTGTTGCTTTTTATTTTTTTAAATATATTTATTAGTTTATTTGACAGGGACAATGTGTAAAAACATTAAAGATGCTTTACACCAGATATAGCCGAAGCTAGTTTCCATCTGTAGTCCCTGAGCAGGTGGGAAATACAAATTACACAATTACACAATCTGAGTAAAGATTTTAAATCATCATGAGATGATGGTTAAATCTCCCCAATAAAATGAGTGCCAAAGTACATTTAGCTTTGTTAATGCCAGGCTCACTTCTAGTCCATTTAGCTCCACAAAATCACTCAATATAGAGCTTTATCAACCCTGCGAAATGCTCTGTTTTTGATTAAAAAAAACCCCAAAAAAACAGATGTTTTTGATTGAGCTCTGGGTAATGACCGAAAGGACAAGATCGCAGATACAATCGGCCAAAATGGGTTTCCTCCGCAGGGTGGCTAGGCACACCCTTAGAGATAGGGTGAGGAGCTCAGTCACACGGGGAAGACCCAGAACATGCTGGAGGGATTATGTCTCTCGGCTGGCCTGGGAACACCTTGGTCCCACCGGAGGAGCTGGAGGACGTGTCATGGGGTGAGGGAAGTTTGGGAGTCCCTGTTTAGACTGCTGCCCCCCGCAACCCGGAAGAAAATGGATGGATGGATGGATGGATGCTTCAAGTACCTGCATTTGTACACATAAAGAGGACACACTAACAAAGACATGTCTAAATGTATTTTTTTATTACCTTTCACTGCGGTGAAAGTTAGAAAAGCTGTAGGTCTGGAGAGGTCTTGGTCATGTTGCTGGAACTTGCGTGAAGCATTCAGATGTGACAGTTTTTTTCTGTTGGTTATTAGACAGAGTCAAGTAAAGTTGATGCCTGTGCTGAAACAGGCATCAACCAAAACCACATAGGATATACATAAACAAATAAATACAAACACAAGTATAAATCTGTATCATTAAAATTGAACAGACCAATTAGATTTTGTTAAAGTAAGCCAATTGCAAAAACACATTGAATGAAAATCAGCAATGTTTCACTTTTTTCAGTGTGAGTGCACCTCTGCCACCAATGCACCACGCTTGGAAAAGCAGGCCGTGTAACCGAATTCCAGGTGTTCGTCCACTGCTTATGTCTTGGCATTAATTAGTTTATTAAGGTTTTTGTGGGCCAGTTGTGAGTCCGGAGCTGGTCCCTGTCGAGGTGCGTGCTATGTGCGTGTGTGTAAAAGTCCAAGTGTGTAAAGTGTTAAGAGATATTGTTTACTTTTATTCTGGACAAAAAAGTCTCCTCTGAAGTGTTGCATTACAGAATATTTGATTGTGCCATTCCAGGTTAATGCTTTGATGCCTGTAAAGTAGTGCACCAACAATATGTGTTTTTGAGGCAATACCTCAAAATGTGTGTACATGTATTTTAAGATGTTTTATCTTCTAACTTCATTTAAAAGTCTTAAAACACATATTACTCCAAAGCTCATTTCATTTTGGATAACCAGTGAAAACAAATGTAACCCAAATTGTTCTCACCAGTCACTTGAGGCTGTGGGCTTGGCGGGTTGCAGTTAGATTTAATATGATATATTTTCCAGCAGTCTTCCCTTCTTAAATAAACCAACAGGGCAGGACAGTGTACAGCTCGTCTTTTATTCAAGTTAACTCCTTTTCACCTTTTTCTTTTTATTTATTTATTTATTTACCAAATGCGCTGTACCACAACAATAATAGGAACCAATATTATTATGCAGAAAAGTAAATGTAATGTATCCAAAAATAATATAATAAATAAAATTAATTCTTAATAAAATAAGTACAAAGTAATATACAAATGACCCAAATATATTTTAATACATAAAATAGTTAATAATATTACACTAAAGCTCATTTCATTTTGAACAACCAGTGAAAGTATTTTTAAACAATCTTCATTTGTATTCCATGACAGGTCCAAACTGAAATTTGATCTCGGCCTTGTTGCACTATATAAACACTGTCCAGAAGTTTGGGAATGATCTGTTAAGGGAGGAGTTAAGGAGACCTAAAACTTTGGATTGTAGTACATTTTTAGTGGAGGGAATTTGTTGAGGGCTGTAAAGGGACCAGGATCAGGTTAATGAGGGCATTGTGGATGAGTGGTGGATGAGTCTTTCTAAATTCTTCCCTCAAAAAGTAGGTGTGACGGAAAGGATCAGTGTTTGTTGGTGGAATAGAGCATATACTGAAGCGGTGAAGAGGGAAAACAGAGCATTTAGGTTATGAAGAAATCTCCCTTCAAGGAGAGGTCAGAGCAGAAAGAGTGAGAGCAATGGCTTGCAGGACATTAAAGACAGCTAAAGAAGAATGCTGGAGGCAGTACTGTAGTTAGCTGGAGGTGGAGACATCAGTGGCTGAGGTTTGGTAAGCTGAGCATCATATGGCAGGGCTTTGTAGACGAAAGTTCCTGTATTGGACGAAAAAGGAGTCGAGGTTTAAAGTGACAGTCAGAAAGCACATATATTGGCTGGAAAGTTCCAACAAGTTCATTGAGGAATAGAGAGGAATAGTCAGGAATAGGCTATGTCTCCAAGAGCGGTGCTGTCTCCCCATGGTTGCTCCCACTTCCAGAAATAGACTGGACTGTTAAAGACATGCTCAGGGAGAAGGGAAAGGGAAACACAGTACACAGAAGTAATCAATGAGCACTAGGATGGGCACTGAGCAAAGATGCACATTTTGCTGTGCACATTCCTGAGTTTGGCTTGAGGCAGGACTACCAGCTTCCAAATAATGTGTACTTGCCACTGCAGTTATAGCCTAGCTGTGTGGATTAGAATGGGTAAGCAGTTTATCATTTGCTGTGATTCTGCCGCTGCTCTAATGGCTCTGCAAGCAAGAGAGTCATGTGTTCGGCCTGACCTGATCTTTGACACATCTATTGGACTCAAAACAGTTGATATGATAGAAATGTCTGTAGTGTTTATATGTTGGAGTGGCTGACAATGAGTTTGCAGACTCAATTGCCAAACAGTCCGTAAAGCAAGCAATACTGGGTTTTCTGAGTACTGTGGTGTGGTAACCCATAGGCCACAATGGTCACAATATCAAGTTACCATTTAAGAAATGATAGCTGGAAGAAGATCTTTTGGTGCTTACATTTGTTGTGGGGACTTTTTCTTCACAAAATTAGGAATATTTTTGTTATTTTGGCTATAATAAGCTACGATTTGAGCTGCAGAGGACTGAATTGATTGAAGTCACTTCTATGGCTAAGTTTTGCTTCATTCAGCTATTTATTTGTTGTAGCTCATGGCTTTTATTGATACTGTCAGGTTCTGTTTGTGTTGCATGAAGAACAGGGGCAGAGGCACAGGGAGCGTTCTGTACATCTTTATTGTCAGTTACAGCAATACAGTCGGGTTAAAGGCAGTATACGGTGAGATTGTACCAGGATCTGACAGAGTCTAACAAAGTCAGTCTCACAGAGTCTCACAATAGCTAAAGAAAGTGAGCTTGCACCAATGTTCAACAATCATGTTGCGTCGTAAAATAGTGCCTTTGGCTTTGTTTATATGTGTGATAATCTTCATCTGCAGGGGCAGCAGTCCATCATGGAGCATAGTCGGGAAGCGACTTTTCAGTTCTTCTGAGAGGTGGAGCCTGAACACAACCAGGCTTGGCTTGTGTTATTTTGGTACATGGAGTTTTTTTGTTGTATTGCTCTGCGTATGTTTTTCTGCAGTTGCCTCATTTGTGGCTCTCACTAAGCCGGCTTGTATGTCTCCCAGCAGAGGGTTTCTCCTGCTGTGTGCTTGAGCAGGACACGGAGCCAGGCCAGTCCACTTTGAGTGATGCGTGGGAGGTTCGTTATTAAGGAGTTAAAATCTTTAAGCTGGAATGTTTGGTTGAGAGTAACACCCGGACATACTGTTGTATATCTTACCTGTGAGCACGGGGCATTATATTGGTGCCAGAAGCTGGAGATTCGTTCCTACCGCCGAAAACTGGGGGAAAGATGTTTCCCAGGGAGAACGGCCATCCGCAGGTGAAGAAAAAGGTGGATCAGTGCTCCATAGACATGCCTGCTTGCGCTGACATGTCCTCTAAGACCTTTAGTCAGCTAGCGCTGTCCCTGACTGAAGATGCAGCTGCGTTTCTACTGCTCCTGACCCTGGAGCAGAGAGAGGACTATGCTATGCCTAGACGTCTCCAGGCGGCTAGCACCGTTGGAGTCTACACAACTCAGCTAATCCTCACACCTGTGACGCCACAATGATTTTCAGGTGTATCTGGGTACTTGTTTTTTGCACCTTTCTGGGCTTTTCTTCACTTCTCACCTTGATTTTAGCATAGTAGTATTGATTCTCATGCTCTAGGATCAGTGGTTTCTGTAATGGTTGAGGTAGGCATCTTGTAGGAGATGGTACTTCACTTAGTCTCTGCAGGTGCTGTCGGGCCATGATGTTTCAGGTCAGTCATTGCCTCACTCAGCGCAATGCTTATTAGGATCTTCGGATGGGGACTTGATGTTAGCTCCCCTCTGACCAGCCGTCCTGGCTCCTCGTAGCACATTTTGCCTCATCTCAAGTTGTGATAGCTAGTTGGCGGATGTTGGAACACTGAGCTAGCAGGTGCTTAGCCGTAAGCTTGGACTAGTTTCGAAGTATCGATTGTCCTCCCCCCTCTGAGTCTCGCATGTTGCCCATCTCCACCTTGTTCCAGTAGCCCATTTATCGTCAAGGCCGGGCATCTCACAAGTTTCATTCGCACTCGTCATTGTATGAGGTGGGCTGGTCTAAGCGGATTCGAACCCGGGTCCCCCATGTGAAAGTCATAAGACTTACCAGTTGAGCTAACCTCGGCCTCCTTCCACACGGCTCGCGGGGTGCTGGATTTGGGATGGGACCTGCCATGCATCATGGCATATATATATATATATATATTTGAACTATAAGATCTATAAGATTTGAACTATCTTCACTACTGCAGTACCACAAACAACCTGTGAAAGGCAGCAACACGCCTGGAGACGTCTAGGCCGCCGAAAACGCACAGGAAGAATAAGAACGTCGTCGCGTTGGGGGCGGGCCGAAACGTCGCCATCGTTCGGCTCTAGCTAGCTTCTGGTTAGCTACTGGTTAGTTCCTGGTTCTGCAGCGATTACCCTCGAATTGCGCGTTTGTTTCCTATTAGCTGCACTCTGCGCTTATTCGGGCCGCTTTTCATCCATTGTGAAGCCGCATCTGGAGCTCTAGCGTCGGGTCGGCCGCTCTCTGTGGACGTAGAGAGCAGCGAGAGGCGGTGGGGCTTCCAGCTGGGGCTAGTTAACTGAGTGCTAGCCTGTTAGCTTACGTTTTCGGGGACACATCTGTGAAATAACAGCGAAACGTGCGCGTGAGGTACACTTTGGTTGCTGGACTGTTGGTTTGTTTGTCAGTTTGTGCTGAGGACCTCAAGCCCGTGTGTGGATTTGCTTCAGAACAGGCGTTAAAACGAGCTGGCATCGACCCTTCTTCACTTCTCTACGTACGCAGCTGCTGTTTACATGTCCAGACATTATGCATTTTACCTGTTAGCAGATTGTGTTTATATGTTGTGTGTAAACCAGCGCTACTTCCCTCTCTCTTAAAGGACAGATCTTACGCTATTTTCTGATCTATGTTATAGTGTTTCTTCATTAAAAACAGACCTGGGCTAATGTTTTGTTTCATTAACAGATTTTTAACACATGAACCGTGCATATTTTGGCTGTGTTCTTCTCTCAAACAGAAACCACCACCCTGTGATGTCATGTGATATTACAGGAAGTACGCCGCTGTGCTTTTAAACTCTATACACCTCCACGACAATCATTTGGATCATTTCAGCCCTGGAATTGTAAATTTATATTTAACAAAAGATAAAAGGAGCTGTTAACTTGAATTACCACTTCCAGAATTACTGAACATGTATGTTTGAATGAAACAAAGTACAACTCCGGGTATGTTTTTGAGGAAGTAATATTAACATGGCTTAAAGCTCACGTGAGTCAATTTGGCATAATATGGGACATTTAATTATACACTTTGAAAATGTACCAAAGTTGCAATTGACTGATGCCATTCTGTAGAACTGTCATCTCCATTGCATACCATTCACCAGAAATGTTGCATGGTACACATTAAAACAATTTGACATAACTTGTCAATAGTATATAGTGGTGTGGTTGAGGGCATTCTTTCCGAGTGTGGGAGGGAGGGTAAAGTGAGCAGTGTGAACTCTGTGTATGTATATATGTAGTATATCTACATATTTAGTTTAAAAACTGTGCTTATGTGTGTGTATGTGTGTGTGTGTGTGTATGTATGTATATATATATATGTGTATATACATATATATATATATATATATATATATATACATACATACACACACACATAAATAAAATATATTTGTTCTTTGCAGATGACATTGTATTGTCTAAATAATATTTGATTTGATAATTGTGCTTAAGCAGCCATTTTCAAATCCCTGTTGCAGGTTGTGGTTGGGCGAGAGGAGGCACCATGTCTGAAGGGGAGCTCAAAGGCACCCAGGACCCGGTGCAGGAGGTGAAGGAGCCCGCCCCAGCAGCATCAGGGGGGGCAGGGGCCTCTGTCTCTCCTCCTGTGTCTGTGGTGGCTCAGGCCCCTCCCTCCACCTCCTCCACCACAGCTACTGCTGCTACAGAGAGGACGAAGAGGAGGAGAGCGAGGATGAGTCGGAGATCTTGGAGGAAAGCCCATGTGGACGTTGGCAGAAGCGCAGAGAGGAGGTACGGTATAAGCCTGTTTTAGACAATGTGTGAGGAGGGAAATAGTGGGGCGTGTTTCAGCTCCATCGACTTATTCACTTTCTAAAGAAAAACTGTCCCGTCTCTCTGTAACTTCTGCTGACAGACTGATGCTGGTGTTTTTATTTCACTATTTTGTCTGTAAATCAAGATATGAACGTTAATAACCAATTCAGTGCCCCCCTTTCCCCAAGGTCACTCCCGGTAGCGTTGGCAACAGGTTTGATTGATAGCATTGGTAAGCAGGGGCATTGTCTTCAACCACCTTGCTCCTGTTTGACTCTTTGGTTGCTATAAATACATGCACTTGGGTTTTCCAAATTAGCCGCTATGACTTCTAGCCTTGATTAACTTCAATTGGCTTTAGCCAAACACTGAGTGACCGTCATGGTCACTTAATCCACTTCTTATTGTTGTAAGCCAAACCTTTTGTCATCGTCTTTTAAGTTAGTCTCAGGAATTCTGCTACTCTAATGGGGTCTGTCAATAGAGGTCCCACATGGAGTCCTGGTAGTGCTGGCTTTGCAGGTCAGGTGAAAAGGTCCTGTGTTCTATGAAATGCTTGGCCACACTCCGGACAAATGTCAGTGACGTTTGTGTCAATCTGACTGAGGTATGAGTTCAAGAGCCAACTCTGTCCAGAGGGCAGCTGCATTTCCTTGTGTGAAACAAGGGTGGCTGATGTAATCAAAGCAACAAAAACCTCAAAAGCTCTAGGACTAGATGATCTGGCCCCTATTCATCTGAAACCTGTGTCCTCACCACCTCACCATCAAATCCATTGAGATACCAGAGCAATGGAAAGTCAGCAGGATTATTTCATCACTTAAACCAAACAACAAGCAGCAAACAAGCAGACCAATTCAAAAGCTACCAGCCCATTGCAGCCCTCCTCAGCCATGTAGCCATGCTAATTGAACTTCTCCTTCCTCCAACAATGCAACATGACCCTCCTGCCGCTGACCACCAGCATTTCCGTAAGAGTAGATCCACAACTATTGCTCCCAACATAATTGCAGACACAGTCAGGTCAGAGTTTAATAAAACATAAACCAGCAGACCGAACTATGCTTGTTGCATTAGACCTCAATGTCACATTTTGACACAGTGCACCACACAGTACTATGGGGGGACATTTTTCCACCACCCTTCCGGGCCACTTCAGACGCTGGCTCACCTCTTATTTGTGTGGAGTAGCACAAGGTCTGGGTGTCCCCAAGGAGCAGTGTTGTCTCTGGCTCTTTGTCATGTCATCAATGCCAAAACGTCACCGGCGACAGTGTGCAGTAATGGCTATCTCAGCACGCTGCATACATGGCTGAAGGAGAGAAACCTCAATCTTATCTGAGGAAAAATCCTCTTCAACCCCTATTTTTGATGGGGGTTTTTTTTTTTTTTTTTTTTTAAAAAGCAGAATTCAGGAGATGACTGTCGGGGACTCTAGCCAATGAGGATATACCCACAGCTAAGGAACTCAAAGTTTTAGGTGTGATTTTTGAGCAGTCATTTTCAAACCGCTAATAACATTGTGACTAAATTAGGGGAGCGATATAACATGCTAAAAAAGCTTACTGGAACCACATGGAGATGCGCAAGAGTTTTTTTTTAACCCATGCATTTATTTACTTGTGAAGTTGTGAGAGCCAAGTGTTGAATCATGAATGTATCATAGTGTCATATTTGAACTTTGGTGCTGCTCGTTTTAGGTGAACCAGCGAAATGTCCCTGGGATAGATAATGCCTACCTGGCCATGGACACAGAGGAGGGTGTGGAGGTGGTGTGGAACGAAGTCATGTTTTCAGAAAGGAAGAACTTCAAGCTGCAGGAGGTGAGTGGACCACATGACGGTCACCTCTGTTCTGCTATTGATTTAAAATTACTTTTCCGAGTACTCAAAGAGCCAGAGAGAGGAAGTTAAAGCCGCTGTTTGCTATCACCCTTTGGTATTTCAGGAACCTTTCTTGCTTTTTGCAAAGTGTTGGATAATGTGAAAGACTGCAAGCTTTAGGTAAATGTTTATGTAGCTTATGACCTGGACATTAAATTTTCCCTTACGTATTTGAGCAAAATTTGTCAGATTTGTTGTATAAGCAGCTCTTAAAAGGTCAAAATACGTCCACTATGTACTATGCATCCAATTATAGCTTTATTGATTATAGTTTTATTGTCTGTTAATCAGTAAGAGTCCCGTTGACATGGTAGTTGTTAGCATTACCGTGACAACAAGACCCTGCTCTGGTCTCCAAGGGTTTTGAAAAGTACTTAGTGTTGTCACAGTACTAAAATTTCGAACTTGATTCCAATGCTAAGGAATAGACTCCATACTCAATACTGATTCTGAAATGCTTTCTTTAAACAATATACTGTGCTGTTCTACATTAAATGTTCATACTTTGGGTTCTATTCCCATGTGGCCAGTTCTGTTTTTCACGTATTTAATATGGTAAAAATCAGGTAAAGCGCCTGTATTAACAAATGTTAAATAAAGTTCCTAAAGTTCCTGGGGACTTTTGCTAACACAATTTGTTTGTATTGATGTAGTATATATCTCAAAACATGTACTGTTTGTCTCAAAACATGTGCTGTGTTTTATATTAAAAGTACAGAAGAAATGGATAATCTTTGGTATGTAAAACGTGATGGCTGTAGTTTGTGTTGACCTACATGATGGTTTTTGTATGTTATCTTTGGGCTTCATAGCATTTTGTCTATTGTGTATGCAGGAAAAGGTGAAGGCCGTCTTTGACAATTTGATCCAGTTGGAGCATTTGAACATTGTCAAGTTTCATAAATACTGGGCAGACGTCAAAGAGAACCGAGCCAGGGTACAACAGAAGCTCCACTACACTACAATATTAGTGTCTTTTCAAACGTTTCATCTAATGCTCTCCCATCTTTGTCAGGTAATTTTTATCACGGAGTACATGTCGTCTGGAAGCCTGAAGCAGTTCTTAAAAAAGACTAAGAAAAACCACAAAACAATGAATGAAAAGGTAAATTGCAGCAATATGTTGAGGTATTGTTTGTAACTCCATCCCTGCCAGGAGTAGGCTCAGACTCACATGAAATAGTAGGTAATAGTAGGTACTAGGTCTAGGCTATGCATGTGTTTTTATTTATAAAGAGGGGGTATTGGACAAAGTCAGCTTCTTGGAGTATTCTACAATGTTTCAATATTCCCTCATCAAAAACATGCCTAAAACAAGTGTTAAATGTATATCCATGCATGCTTGACCCATGCTTCTGCACGGCAGTTTTCCATAAATATCCCAAGAGCAGGATACAAAAACAATACGCTACAACTTGACAAACCTGATGCAATGTGCCGTAGTCTCATTAGTGGGTTGTACGCTGATGGTGTTGCGATTGCGCTCAGAAGGGGAAGTTACTTTTTTTTTCTTTAAAAACACCTATTATTAAATAAATGCAAGATGGATAGGTTTAATGCTAAGCAAGAAAAACATCTTAACGGAGACAAGTTAGGCAACTGATCCCCATCAGAAAAGTTCCAGAGTACACCTTTTAATTGAGATGGAGCTCCAGACACTTCTAATGGTGATCAGCATAGGTCTATTGAATTAAGAGGTCTACAGTCAATCCTCTGTAAGTAAAAGCATGTGGTTTGGAGCAGACACAAGACTTTGGGGGAATATTTCTTGTGTCAGAAGGCACTGATTAAAAGTCTGCTTTATTTAAAAAAGAAAGGAAAAAGATTTTATTTTATTATATATATATATATATATATATATATATATATATATATATATATACATATATATATATATATATATATATATATATCACTTTTTTTTTTTTTGACATATGGCCTTAGTAGGTAATCTTATAGAAGATTTATCAGGGTCAAAATGAATATATCCTCACTAAAAATTAGTAAACTGTGACAATAAAAGTATGAAGTGCTTTACATATTTTATCGTCCATTAGGCCTGGAAACGCTGGTGCATCCAGATCCTGTCTGCACTCAGGTCAGATTCTTTTCACTGTTACGGCTTTAGAGATGGCTGATGATACATATAGGTGGTTTACTGCTATGCCTGTTAAGTGAATATATTCAATCTATGACTGTAGTTACCTTCACTCCTGTGAGCCTCCCATCATCCATGGCAACCTGACATGTGACACCATCTTCATCCAGCACAACGGACTCATCAAGATCGGCTCTGGTATGATCCACACACATGTATCAAACATGATATCCTAATGATTGTCTATCTTTGCACCTGTACCAGTTGCCCCAGACACCATAAATAACCACGTGAAGACATGTAGAGAGGAGCAGAAGAGCCTTCACTTTTTTGCTCCAGAGTATGGAGGTAAGTGCAGTCTTTACACCGAACATTGTATACCAACATAGTAGTACTTGGCCTGATATAGAAGAAGACCATTCTAAAACTGTCCATGCCATGCACATTTTCTGGGTGCTTCAGGGGTAAAAGAATCATGGATCTGTCAAGGGTCTTGAGCAGATTCATTGTCATATTTGATGTTAACTTGAGACTTGCCTCTCTTCTCCTCTTCTCCTTTCTGTTCTGCTTTCCTTTCCATTTTGCGCTGAAACCTCGGGCATTTGATAAATAAAATCAAATGTCAAAAAGTACAATTCCATAGTACAATTCCATAGTACAATTCCATAGTACAATTCCATAGTACAATTCCACACTTATAGGGAAGGGTGTCTATAGTCCAGATTATTCCCGTTGGAATAATCTGGACTATAGACACCCTTCCCTATAAGTGTGTTCAATGTCTCCAGGAAAAATTATCTTTCTGCTTAGGCCTGTAATGATAAATACTATATCAACTTATTGTTCAATAAATTAAAGATGGAACAACACATTTTGGGAGTCTTTGTATAAGTAGGGAACTTTTGGGTATGTTCCTGTTCTATCGTTAGATTTGAGCTGTAGAGGATCGAATAAGTAACTTTTATGACTCATTATAGATATAGCATCTACTGTGCTTCATTCTACTATTAATTTGTTGCTGCTCACGTTTTGGATTTCTTTTTGTATAATCCTGCTTTAGGGATATTGTGTCACTGGTATAAATTTGTTTGAGCAGTTTGGTTTATATTGTCTTTGAAGTACGCTATATCGTCTATATAGCATACATCAATTTTTCAAATCGTGACAGGCCTATTTCTGCTACATTGTCTGAAAGTGGTTGAGTGTCTGGTGCCAGAAATATCTAGTATCTTATGTTTGAGTGAATACTAGCTTTAGTATCTGAGTATAGATTTGCTGATAGCTTTACACTAGGGTAGGGTTGGTTGAAAAAATGCACCATAACAGTTCTTCATGACTCCATTTGTCCATCCGACACTTGTCTTTTCTCTGCTGAAGAATTTTGTTCATTAATACCACATTGCTGTTGTTTTGTGCACGCCTTTTATATAAAACATGTAAGAAACATGTAGCTACACAGGGCATCTTGGTGTTTTTATTGTTCTTGTCCTATGTATCCTGTTATCTGTATATTTGGTTGTTTTGTTGACTTTTATGTAAAGCACTTTTGTCAATTCAAGTCCTTGAAAGTTGAATTGAACTGAAATAAAAGTTCACCATTGCTGTAATCTAAAAGTTTCTTTAATTTGTGCTTGTTTCAGCTGTTGCCAATGTGACCACAGCTGTGGACATCTACTCCTTTGGGATGTGTGCCTTAGAGGTGAGCTGCATTGTAGAACAGGTTTACAGGACTTTACAATCAGTAGGTAAAGTTGTGTAATGTCACTCCTTAAAGTTCATAGGACACTTCAGACAAAGCACAGCATGCATTATGGGTTCATTGCATTGTTAACTGAAGCGTGTGTGTTTCAGATGGCCGTGTTGGAGATCCAGAGTAATGGAGACTCTTCCTATGTTTCTCAAGAGGCCATAAACAGTGCCATTCAGAGTCTAGAGGACCCTCTGCAGAGGGTCAGTAACAGGTCTACACTAGGAATGGGACAACAATAATATTTATCGTGATAAAAAGGGTACACATTAATTGTTCATGGGACATTTGGCCCACGTGGCTAACCCGTGACTGTGTATGTGTTGGCCAGGAGTTCATCCAGAAGTGTTTGGAGGTGGACCCCAACAAGAGGCCCACAGCTCGAGAGCTTCTGTTCCACCCAGCTCTGTTCGAAGTGCCCTTACTGAAGCTGCTGGCAGCCCACTGCATTGTCAGCCACCAGCGTAAGGCTTCCTACAGCCACACAGCAGGGTGTCAGGACAATCCAACTTTAGTCTCACCTAGTGACACTCGCGTCAAGACTGAAATTCCCATGCGGAATGCTTCTAACCTGAGCCAAACCCAATGCATTATATAAAGAGAGGTTAACATGTGGTGTAGAGGCATAGAGAAGTGAAATGAATGCAGAAACGCCTGATGATAAACAGGAAGTAGTTTCCTGTTCACTCTCACTTTAGCCACGTCTCACACCATCACAGACTTGAATTTACTAAACGTCTTTTTATGAACTGCTGAGATCAGCCTTATGATTAAAGTGTATTTTAAGTTCAGTATAAATCATATTTTTAATAAAAAAAAAAAAAAAAAACATGTACCAGGGCCAATTCAAACAGGGCTTATAATTCACTTTTATATTCACATTGCCACCCCTCTAGTCTGTGAGCAGCTTCATGAAACAAAAGCTGAATACTAGTTAATATGACCTTTTGGAGAATATATTGTTCCCGGCTTCTAAAGTCACTGTCTCCTTCAGACATGATCCCTGAGAATGCTCTGGAGGAGATGACCAAGAACATGGATCCCAATCTAGTGATTGTTGAAGCAAAGCAAGGAGTCCAGATGAAGTAAGTCACTTTTTGTTGCATTAAACATTTGAATTAGGTCAAAACCTTTTAATACTCTGTTTGGCTGTGGCATCTTGAATAACTCTTTGCTCTAATAACCTCTAGGCTCTCCCAGTTTCCTGCACTGGAGTTGGACAAGTTCCTGGAAGATGTCAGGTAAGGACATGCATTACAGTTAAGGCTAGTTTAGCCGAGTATGCTATTGAGCGTGTAGAAACTTGTGTATTATGGTTTCTTTGAGCTACAGTAAAACCTCTAAAACCAAAGTGCTCCGCTCCATCTTAGAGTCATTGTTTGATTGTTGGGCTGTTTTTCAGGAATGGTATCTACCCTCTGACAGCCTTCGGGATGCCCTGTCCACAGCAGCCACAGAGAGAGGCTGTCAAATCGCCTATAGTTCCTCCATCTGTGAAGACCCCTACTCCTGAACCTGCTGAGGTGGAAACCAGGAAGGTAAGACCATGTGAAGTTTCAAGAAGCAGGTTTAGACCAAACTCAGACTTTAAACTAGAAAAGTTTTCAGATTCACAGAGTTAACCCAGAGTAAGCCACCATGGTAACTCACTCTGGGAACCTAACCTGGTGAAGTATTTTTTCACTTTCATATGTTGTGTTTCAAACTTTCAATACAACACAACTCACTGTTAATGAGAACTTCTTAAATGAGGTTGGTCAGGTTTATTAATTTGATGTCAAGCAAATAATCTATTTAGTTCATTGTTGCCTTACATTGATAAATACATTTAGCAGCATGTTAAGAAGAACAGGACAAGTTTTCTGTTAAATTCCTCAATCTGGCCATGGTTTAAGCATTGCTAAAGTGACCCTCATCTCATCTTCTTTCATCGTCTGTTTGTCAGGTGCTCCAGATGCAGTGTAACATTGAACCCGTAGATGAAGGCACTAAGCATCATGTGAGTGCTTAAGGTTTAAACTCCTCTCCTTTTCTCCTTTGTGCTTCCTAAACATGGTTCTTGTCCTCCTCTCCACAGCTGACGTTGTTGTTGAAACTAGAGGATAAACTCAACAGACATTTAAGCTGTGACTTGTTACCAAGTGAGTGGAGCAAATGTACCTCTAAAATAAAATAAACCGCTAAAATGTACTGTCTACATGTACCTCCATTAAAATGAACCATTCAAATGTGTGTCTTGTGTCCAGATGAGAATGTGCAGGAGTTGGCAGTGGAGCTTTTTCAGTTGGGATTCATCAGTGAGGTGGGGCTATTTCCTTCTGTACCATGATTTTTTCAAACTTTAATATATTGTTTTTCTCACTACATTAAATGTTATTTTTACTTCTCAGGGTGATCAGCCTAAACTGGCATCAGTTCTTGAAGAGGCCTTCACCAAGTTCTACAGCAGAAACGGCTCCCTCAATCCAGTCACAGTGTCTTCATAGCAGCCTCTGTAAAAACAGTTTAAGCATTAGCCTCCCTCTATGCTACACTCAGGGACTGACACTAGCGTTAGCCTCCCTCCCCTGTGCTGTATTCAGGGACAGACTAGCACCAGTCTTCCTCTGTGCTGCATTAGGTGACGGCCTAGGATTAGCGTCCCTTTGCTGTGTTCAGGGACGGACTAGCACCAGTCTTCCCCTGTGCTGCATTCAGTGACGGCCTAGCATCAGCGTCCCTTTGTGCTGTGTTCAGGGTCAGACTTACGTTAGCCTTCCTCTGTGCTACGCTCAGGGACAGAAAAACATCAGCGTCCCTCAGTGCTACGCTCAGGGACAGACTAGCGTTAGCTTCTCTGTGCTACACTCAGTGAAAGCCTAGCATTAGCCTTTCTCAGCGCTACACTCAGTGAAAGTCTAGCATTAGCCTTCCTGTGTGCTACACTCAGTAAAAGCCTAGCATTAGCCTATCTTTGCTACGTTCAGGGACAGACTGGGGTTAGCGTCCCTCTGTGCTTCTTTCAGGCCCAGAGGAGAGTTTGGTCTGTTTCAGATCTTTTCTTTCTGGGGGAGATGCTGCCACTAAGTGGCTCTCTTTCTCCCTGGTTCAGCAATCTGTTTTTCTTCTGAAGAGAGCTTTATTTGAAGACAATGAGTTTCACCTGGGACTTATTTCTTCTATGTAGTGACTGAGTGGATTTGAGCTTGGACAGAGCAGTGTTTTCCTTCAGTCAGTATTAAACTTGTACTACTTTTACTGTGGACTGCTGTGTGGAGTGGGCACATGTAAATGGTCTAGGTTAGGTTACAATGGTTTTCTTTAAAGTAGAAACTGAGGCATTGTCCACTCCTCTGCTCACAAGGAGGTAATACATGTTGTTATTAACTTAATATGTTGTTAGCATGGTCCGGGCACATCTATAGGACTGTGATTGTTAGCACGGTCAGGACACATCTATAGGACTGTGGTTGTCGGCATGGCCAGGATACATCTATAGGAGTGTGGTTGTTAGCATCTGTAGGATGGGTTTCTCCACCAGGGACCCTCACACAGTCATACCAGTCCAGCCAAGACATGTGCAACCTTCCTGTCAATGCTAACACAGCTAAAACTATTTATGGTGACACTGTACTTCTGCCAGTGGTTATTTGAATGTGTGCTTCATATTGTAATTGGAAAAATATGCAACATAAATTTTCAGATTGGGTTAAGCAAACACATTTCCTATGAATGCATTGCAATGTTGAGTTAATCCAAAGTATTTCTTCATTAGTTCCATGTTACATAAATGAACTGCTCCTTTGCACAAAACGATCTGGACTGTGGAGGTGTGTCCTCTCCAGGCACAGTTTAGGATCTATGTGAGGGTGGAAATGTGAAACAGCATTAGATGTTGTATTTTGTTATTGCTGTGTACACCAGGTTAACGTACGAGTGTGGGGTGGGCTTAAGACTGATTTGTTTTAACGTATTGTAACTCTGTATGCGGGGCACTGTTTCAGCAATGCATTTACTCCCTTTTTCACTTCATAAAAATAAAATAAAATAAAAACTTTCACCTGTTTGTGGCTGTGGTTTGTAAGTATAAAGTTATGCTCATTGAAGAAAAGGTAAAACACTTGGTTACACTTGAATATATGGAAAAATTTTACTTTTTTAGTACATGTTAGACAACTTGGTTGAGGTTGAGAACACAAAATCCAGATTAGAGATTAAGGACGCAAGACTAAACGCAAACTAATTTAAATCACAATTTAAATGGCCACTAATGACAAAGGTTGCTGTTTTTTTTTGTTTCCTCCACAAACATAATCCGGTCTTATTCTGCATAAAAACACAAACCCTGTAGTTTCGATCTGTACAAACATGTTCTGAAATGTTTGTACAGATCGTGTTGATGTCAGCTCACATTTCAGTCTGTCAATTTCTCTGAATGTATTTAGGTGAACCTTCAACAGATGAATTTTATTAAATTGTAAATCTAATCACAAGCTTAATGCTTGTCAAAATAAATTGCAATTAGACATTTTTCTAACATGGTTCAGCCCAATTAATGAAAAATAATTTTTATACAGCACTTTTCCACATTCAAGGCTCAAAGCACTTTATATCAAGAACCACTCACTGGGGAAGAGGGGTTAAGTCTTGTCCAAAGACACACCGACAGCATTGATCTGTGAGAGCTGGAATCACACCACCAACCTGTGGGTCAGTGGATCTGTCTGTCTGTTTGACCCAAGGCAAACAAACTCACTACTTTTTACTTCTACTTGAAAATGTTAAATTTATAAACTGCTTTTACTTACCTGGACCAGTGGATCTGACCGCTCAACCAGTGATGTTTGTGTGGAGAGCGGGATTCAAACCGCCAACCTTAAGATCAGAGGACGAACACTCAAACTGAGCTACTGCTACCCTAGTAGTGAAATGAGTGAAATATTTACAGTTCTCTAGCTTGAAAAGTGGAATAAATGCACAAAGTCAATTGCTTCAGATATTTATACAAAATTCAGAAATGGTCGACAATTGCGCTTTGACCGTGTAGCTCTAGCGTCTCATTTTGACACATTTTAGCCCTTGTACAAAAGTCCATGTACACACCGTGGCTCACAATATGCCCATGTATAAAATATGTCCATGTACAAAATGCTGCTCCAGAGGTGGGTAGTACTCACTTAAAATTACTTAATGTACTTTTCTAGTTGCATACTTTTACTCCTACTTGAAAAACTTGTGTCCTCTTCCCTCTGTGAGTCAGTCTAAAGTGACTGGAGCTTTATGTAACAATATGAAATTATTTGAACATTTGTCTTTCTTGCTCCTCCAAATATGACTCAGTTTGTCTAGATTATACCAGATGTTTTGTGCATTATTTAATTAATGTTTTTGTTCTTCCAATTAGAGTCACTTTAAATTATAAATCAGATGCTACATCCCAACAGTTACTCTTTTAAGTTACTCTTACTTGAGTAGTATTTTCCCAAATCATTTTTTACTTGAGTAATTTCTCAGACCAGTACTTCCTACCACTGGCTCCTCCACCCACCTCTGTGCAGATAAACACAATTCATGCGTCACACACGGCGCCGTACAAAAATACAGCAGAGTAAGAAACAGTCAAGACTAGAAAAGATGCCGTAGAAAAGCGTCTAGAAACACCAGGTCTAAAGAAAAGCTACTGAAACGTCACATCCACCGGCGCCGTTTCAGCCTGGACAGGGTCTGTACAGTAGAAACATTCACCAGTACATAGCACTTAACAACACGAACAACATGATCAAGTCATCTACTGTGCTTTATGTCTGCTTTTAAGGGGCCACTGTGGAACTTTTTCAGTTAAGGGTCTGACACCTGCTTACTACCATATTATTGCTTAGTCTGAAATGTTTACGCAAATTTGTGATCTACAGTGGAGCAAAAAAAGTATTTAGCCAGTCACCAATTGTACAAGTTCTCCCTCTTAAAAAGATGACAGAGGCGTGTAATTTTCATCATAGGTACACTTCAACTATGAGACAAAATGAGAAGAAAAAAAATCACATTGTCTGATTCTCAAAGAATTTCTTTGCAAATTATGGGGGAAAATAAGTATTTGGTCAATAACAAAAGTTTATCTCAATACTTTGTTATATACCCTTTGTTGACAATGACAGAGGTCAAACGTTTCTGTAAGTCTCTAATTCTCTAGTCTAAGGTTTTCACACTGTTGCTGTTAGTTTTGGACCATTCCTCCATGCAGATCTCCTCTAGAGCAGTGATGTTTTGTGGCTGTCGCTGGGCAACACGGACGTTCAACTCCCTCCAAAGATTTTCTATGGGGTTGAGATCTGGAGACTGGCTAGGCCACTCCAGCACCTTGATATGCTTCTTATGAAGCTACTCCTTCGTTGTCCGGGCGGTGTGTTTGGGGCATTGTCATGCTGAAAGACCCAGCCAATATAAGTCTCATATGATATGAGTCTAGACATGAATCTAGAGATATGAGTCTAAAGATATGAGTCTAGAGGATATCAGTCTATAGATCTGAATCTCGAGATATGAGTGTAAAGATGTGAGTCTGGAGATATGAGTCGACAGATATGAGTCTGCATTACACAGACTGTGTTTTGAACAGTTCCCCCCTACTGTATTCTTGAGGTCAAAATAAGTAGAATCATTGCTTTTAGTTAAACATCTGAATTGCACAGTGTGTTCAGCTGAGAACCACAGATACAGATGCAGACAAAAGTACATTAGATGACTATTGGACAATACTTCCAGTTTGAAAGTCCTTATTTAAATAGGCACAGTTATCTTGTTCCAATAACCCCTTTGGTCTGAGGCTGCCTTCTGTTCACTGTCCTTGTACATGTGAGTTTTTGTGTGGAAAAAGTCTTGAAGACAAACCAGAAACAACCACTTGGATTTTCAAAAACATGGTTCATAAATGTGGTGTCAGCTCCTCCACTATTTACACTCATCTGGGGATACTGTACAGCCCCAAGTAAAGTCACACTCTCGGTTATTTTCTCATATCATTCAAGTAAAACGGTAAGTAGGATCATATCAAGTGTTTGGGAATGATCACTAGTTCATTCAGAAAATACTCAAATGTAGAAAAGCATTTGAGAAAGACTTTAAATCAGTGACGTGCGGTGAGGTTCATGGCTGGTGAGGCACTGACGTCATCACAGTCAGATTTACAAACATGTAAACCAGGTGTCGGCAAGTAAATTAGGCCCTGGGCTAATTTCTTTCCCAGTGACTTGGGGCCAGAGTAAAAAAGAATTAAATTCATTAAATTTCTTACCACTTCGTACCACTCTGTTTTGAAAAGAGTGAGCCTTTCATCCCGTCGTCTGGAGCAAACCATTAGCTCCTTTAGCGTTGGTCTTTCTTTAATTATAACCTCCTGCTTTGACTGAAAGTCCAGTTTAGAAAACTGCTTGAGCTTTAATATGTAATCTTCCTCCATTTAAAAAGTAGGGCCAGACATGAAGAAAAAAGTGAACGAATTGCTAAACTTGCTAACTCTAAATTGTAGTTTGCTTTCATTATTCTGCGGCCCCTATTCTGCGGGAGTTGCAAGAATCCCTGGGCTCATGAGTGCCCCCTACCATGAGGCCAGGAAACTACGTGCCTCACACAGCGCCTTTTCACAGCCGCTTAAAGCTGTTACTGCTGAGCTACAGCACAATCAGTCCATGTGAGGCACGAATGGCTGTGGTGCCTCTCCGCACGTCTCTTCAGTATTTCAACGGTAAACGTAAAAATTCAGCGATTTTGAAATAAAAAAAGAATTAAAATTGCAAAGCTAAATAGAAAATAACTTTATAGTACAAATCATTGGATAAATATAACCATTTCATTTTTTTTTCTCTGTGATGACAGGTGAGGCTTCACCTGCCTTCCCTGACTGCACGTCACTGCTTTAAATGTACTAATGAATGTAGAGCCAGTGTCAGTCTGATTCCTGTACCAAAGTCTATAATGCAGAAGACCTCTTTGCTGTAGGGGTCTTCTATACTGGAATGAAACACTTAAAGAGGGGGTATTTTACTTCTATAGGGTATTAGCTGCTAACACATATATTTAGATCATCATATTACCTTGTATTCTTTTGAAATGGTATATTCGCGCCAAAACCACATATTAACATGTTTTATAAGTTTTCACTTTCATTTATGAAGCTCTTCTCTCCCTTTGCTCCCCCCGTCTCTCCACCTTCAGAGCGATGTCACAACACAATCAGCGTGCATCCCACTAATGAAACTACTGCACATCACATCAGGGCCGTGTCCCAATTCGCCAAATGCACCATTCGATGTGCTGTTCGAAGTGCGGGTCGAAGTACTCACCCGACTTAAATGCGCCGCTCGAACGGCAAATTTAAGGGCACTTTGGTGAATTTTTTGGTGAATTGAGACACGGCCCAGGTTTGTCAAGTTGCAGTGTACAGTTTTGTATCATGTTTTTGTATATTGAAGCATGTCGTGTGGGAGCATGGGTGACATAGGCCTGTGGGCGAAGCAATGCACAGAATCATACAGTAAGGAGGGTTGGAATCGGGCCCGGGAGAGATTGCTAAAACACTGAAACATGCATGGATGACATCTAAAACCTCTTCAGGCGTAATACCCCCTCTTTAAATAAGATAATGAGAGCTTGATTTAAAAGATGCACTGTTCAACTTTTCATTTGGAGAGTCCATTGCTTGTCTTCATGGAGATGTTAGTGCCCTACCTAGAATGTTCCACAGTATGGCATTAAACATCTTGCAGTTATTTCAATTAGAGGTGTTTAATTGTTAAAAAACAAGCATCCACTCCACAGATCTGACCCGTACTTGGCCTGATGGTATTGTTTGTCTCCATGGAGTTTTAAAGCATTAGCATCTCCATGGAGACAGACAGGTGGTTTATCCTCCAAAAGAAAAGTTACATAGTGCACCTTTATGTGTCTTTCTCATAGACTGTATAAAGAGTGGACTGAGGAGGTGGACTAAGGAAGTGAGATGTCACCTATAGCATTTGGCTCCAAACGAAGCTCATCAAGACTAGCAGTTATAGGGGTGAATTTGGAGCCGAGTATCATAATAACCAAAGAGCCAATCTGGAGTGAAGCTGTTACAGGTAACGCCTTTTTCTGCCGCAGTCAATCAAACCTGTTACTAATGCTAGCACGAGCAATCTCAGAGGAAAGAAGGCTCTAATTTGTCTGTTATTCATGTTCATATATTGATTTACCAACACAATAATGAAATAAAAACCCCAGGATCATATAGAGCAGGTTAATACGAAAATTTTAAGGCCAAAATGACGATTCTGACAGCAGCAGTTACAGAACACTAGCAGATTAACTACGTGTATTTATAGTAGTCTATGATCTTGATTTGAGTACAGTTTGTGCTTGTTCTATTGACATTTTTTTTAAGAGTTAAATCCAAATGTACTCAAATGAAGATAAACACTATGAGATTCAAGCACCTATTCTTACTCATTGCATTTTTTGTGTAGAGTCTTGGAGCGACCTTTTCTCTGCTCCTTGTCAAAGAGCAGAGAAAGCAGTTCCTGTATACTGATATTTATATTTGATGACAATTTAAAAATACTTGGCTGGTTTGGTATTGATCCGCCCACTAGTTAATCCAGCTTCCTGAGGCCATTTGATCATTGTAAACTGTACAAAAAGAATTGTATAGTATTTGTTAAGGAGAGACACAGCTTTAAGAGGGAGTATTTCACTTCTGTAGGGTATTAACTGTAACACATAACATATTTATATCACCATGTTACTTTTTATTGTTTTGAAAATGCTATATTCACCCAAAACTACATATTAACATATTTAATAAGTTTCAATAAAATTTTTTACACTCTGAGTTCTCCTTCCCTTTGCTCTCCACACTAAGCGAGAGCAGGTTTGTGAAGTTTGTAGTGTATTGTTTTGTATAATGTTTTTTTTTTTTTTATATTGAAGGAGGACTGTCAGGTTGGAGCATGGGTGACGTAGACTTGTGGGCAGAGCACTGCACAAAATTGTACACAGCTAACCTTAAAGAGGGTTTGAATAGGGCCCTGTGAGATCGCTAAAATACTCAAACATGCATGGATGAAATCTCAAACCTCTTCCTGCATGTCTGTATAATCCCTCAGTCATGTCCACGACTGAAGGGCAACATCTATCAGTAATCTGACCAGAACTGAAGCTTGCTTGGCTTGGATGAGCAGCCAAACGTCTTCACTCCTACAATGTTTTGTCTAGTTGACAGATTTAACTTTGGCTCTTCAGGCATGTTTTTGATGAGGAAACAACATTACTTGGTAGACAGCTCGAAAAAAAAAAAAAAGGAGATTTTGCATAGCCCCCTGTCTAATAATGACAAGAGATTTATTTCATTTATATTTTACTGTGACCCAAAGATCTCCACTTAAAGCGGGGAGAATTATGTATAATATGTATATATATATATATATATATATATATATATATATATATATATATATATATATATATATATATATATATATATATATATATATCATATATAGATGTCATGGTATATATATATGTATATATATGTGTATGTATGTATATATATGTATGTATATATATATATATATATATATATATTTTTTTTTTTTTTTTTTTTTTTTTTTAGCTTTCTAACATTTTCTAATGTTCTGCGCAATGCTCAACCCACAAGTCTATGTCACCTAAGCTCCCACACAGCAATTGTCTAAAAATACACAAAAACATGATACAAAACTATTCAAAGCAACTTGACAAAACCTGATGTGACGTGTAGTTTCATTATGGGAGGCACGCTAACTGTGTTGTGATGTCACTCTGAAGGGGGAGTGACTAAACACAGAGAGCTAAATAAAAATGAAAGTGAAACTAATAAACATGCTAATACATTGTTTTCATATAGCATTTCCCAAACAATAAAAGGTAACATTGAGATCTAAAGATGTTATGTGTTACAGTTATTTCCTCATAGTGTGTAATGTCCCCGCTTTAAAGTTCAATAACTTTTTACAGGATTTGTTAATATTGGTATATTTACTAGTTGTTGTTATTATTTTTCTTTTTTAGCACTAATATCAATAGTTGGTTATTAAAAATCAATTTTTAGAATAGTGCAAATGTATGCTATTCTGTTTGGTGCATTTTACACATATTATATTATATATGATTGTAATGTTTTTTTCATCTACAGTGTCTCTTTACTTTTCTTTCTTTTTTTGTTCCATCTTTTTAAATTTGAAATGACTAATTTCAGGTCATTTTTTACATATAATTGTAAAATCCTCCAGACTGACTTTTTGTTTTTTTTATCTTGTTTTCAAACCAAGGCCAATGTGACCGACTTTGGACATATTTTGCCACCAGCAGAATGACTCGTGAATCCACCCGTCATCCTACTATTGTGCCATTAGCTGCACCTCTAGAATTGAGATTAAAACATGAATCTTAAAAAGGATTTGCAGATAGCACCATTGCCCTGAAGGCTCAGAGGTCACTGGGGACAGTCCTGGTTTAGTCCGTTCACTTCTTGAGGCAGTGGTAGACTAGAGTGCGGGGGTTGAGGGCATAGCGTTCGGAGGCCAGTAGCTTGTTGAGGTACAGAGGCACAGCAGGGCGGGGGGTGAGGCGTGGGGCGAGACGTGGGACGGGGCTCAGAGCCATCACTTCTGCCATTCGTCGCTTCATCTCATCCACCTCTCTCTCCTGTCGGAACAACTTATCTGCAAACATGCATAGCAAGAATGTATTTTAAAAACATGCACCAGACAGAAACTTTTTTTTTACTTTTTATTTGGCATTTGACCTTTGAATTCTATCATATGGACAAAAGTGAGTATCTTTCGCCACTCATCCAAGCAGCTAGCTTCTTCAGTTCTGACAGTTTTCTGGTGAGTCACGGCCTTATTGGTGGTTTTCAGATTTTACAATGTGATTATGTCATACTCCCAGATGGGGGCAACAGTCAGATTTCCCTATTGATTACATTGCACTTTTCCATGAAATATCTGAAAGGTAAATTCACCAATGTCTATTCTATTAATGACTAGACCCATTAGTGTCTTGAATTACAACAATAATCTGTATTTTAAGAATATTGATTTTAGCTGCCTCCCATCTGTATTAGAAATGATTGACCTATAGAATGGTGTGATGTCATCTGAAACCCTGCGATATATTTGCTTGTCTGTTTCTGTTTCACTGTTGATTTTCTAATTCTGTTGGTTAATCAACTCTCATGTTCAGCCCTAAGAGGCGACTGCTGTTGTGATTTTGGGCTCTACAAAAATAAATTGAATTGAATTGAATCTGTCTGAAGGAAGGGATACACTGAAACTAACACCCTAGTATGGTATGGTATGGTATGCTTTTATTCGGATAGAGACAGTGCCCAACAATACATTGACCTCAAAAAAACAGGAAAGATGTATGGTGTCAGGTTATAACATAAATGTAATGTCTGTTGTGTACTGCACTCTGGTCAACATTGTTGTTTTTAAAGTGCAATAGAAATAAAGTTGGATTGGATTGGATTGGATAAATATGAATTTCCACCTCTAGTCCCTGGACAGGCTGATTTAGTGAAAGAGGTCCTACATATAAATGCTATAAATAGCTTATTATTCATCTACATCCGCTGCACTCTCCTCTAGAGGTCGCCCTAGTGACTTGAGTTGTTTTTTTCTGAGCTCAGTGGCAAACCTTCTTAGGGGGAGATTAGCAATACCATGAATAATTTTAAATAGTAGAGAGATGTTCGCATAAATTAGCACATTATCGAAATTTATGAAAAACATATTTGGAGACGATATGACAGTGGTGATACTGTCTGGGTTTCTTGTCATGAATCTTTAGTGCGCATTTATACGTTGTTTTACAGTAAGGAGAATGTGTTATTAGTTGTTGAGTATGTGTGATAGTTCCACTGAAATATACTAAGGTGTGAACTGTGCCCGAGTCATATTTTGCATAGTCGTTCAAGACCCTGGTGATCTCACACGTATTAGCATACTGGCTTTCCCTATTGTTCCCTTTTTGATTCTGAGGATGGAGTTGTAAATGAGTGAAACCTCTTGTATGAGCAGTAACACGTATCAACTCTTAAAGACTTTTGTTACATCATATACAATTGAAATCATACGCTATATAAAAAGACACATGTTTTGTGTTTTTTTTTTTGGTTTTTTTCTCACTGTCTTAACATGAAATCAGACTAAACTTTTTCTGTTTTTCTGTTTTAAGTCAACTAGGATTAACAAAATTATTTCTATTTGCTAAATGCCAGAATAAACAAGAGAAGGATTTTTAAAGACAATTTGTCATTACTTTCTTCAAAGTCAGAACTTTACATACAGTAAGATAGTATGCCTGTACACAACTTGGAGAAACCCAGATGATACACACAAGCATAAACACCATGAGAATGTCCAGCCATCATACCTCTCAGGAAGGAGATGGGCTCTGTCCCAGAGATGAATGTGCTTTGGTCCAAAATGTGCATGTGAACCCAAGAACAAAAGCAAAAGACCTTGTGAAGATGCTGCTGAAGCTGGTGAGTGTGTCATTGTCCACAGTGAAACGAGGACTGTACAAACATGGGCTGAAAGGCCACTCTGCCAGGAAGAAGCCATTATATAGAAACATAAAAAAAAAAAAAAAAAACGAATATGCAGTATGCAGAGTAAGCAGTATGACTGAAAGGTTATTATTTTGCACTCTTCTGTTTTAATGGTAATTTTATGATGGTTATTTGTAATTAGTTATGTTTTGATTTGTGTGATTTTAATGCCTTATTCTGTAAACCACTTTGAATTACCTTGTGTACAAATTGTGCTATACACATAAACTTGCCTTGCCTTTGCAAATGCACAAGACCGTAATTTTTGGAGACAACAAAATTTCAACTGTTTGGATGTACTGAGCATCGTTATGTTTGGAGGAAAAAGGGGGAAGAATATCATGTAGAAATACTGAAGCAACATTTCAAGACATCAGCCAGGAAGTTAAAGCTTGGCCTCAAATGGGTCTTCCAAATGGACAATGACATGAAACATGCTGCCAAACTGGTTACAAAGTGGCTTAAGGATAACAAAGTCAATGTTTTGGCGTGGCCATCACAAAGCCCTGACCTCAATTCTACTGAAATTGTATGGGCAGACCAGAAAACTTACTTTGATGAAAGTAATGAAAAATTGTCTAAAAGAATCCTCCTCTCATTATTCTGGGTTTTAGCAAAAATAAATAATTTTGGTAATCCTAATTGACCTAAAACAGGAAAACTGACTGTCAGAAAAAAAGAAAATGTTTCTTTTTATATAGTGTATGTAAACTTCTGGTTTCAACTGAAGATCTGTTTTTGTCCTATTTGAGTCCTCTTTAAATTCTAATTTAGTCCAGGTTTAGACCTTCACTGCCTCATTGCCATTTTTGTATGCTTGAGTGCTTCCACCCAAACCATAATAACCTGTGATTGTCCCAGTCTCTGGCCCAATCGCGCCAGCACGGGCCATCACACCAGCAGGGGCCATCACACCAGCAGGAGCCTGCCAGAATGGATTCTTGTGAGTTTGTGAACTTGCAAGAATCACAAAATTTATGTTACTGTGCAAGGTTAAAGTTAATAGGCATGGTGGTACTTGCAAAGCTGTGAATTCTCTGAAGCAGTAGTTGGTACTGTTCTGATCTAGTCTTGGTTTAATCCTGAGCTGGCCTAGACTTGGTTTAGTCATGGTTTAGTCCTGGTTTAGTCCCGGTTAAGTCCTAGTCTAGTCCTGGTGTGTATGGGGTTACCATGGGCGATCTGTAGCTGCCTCCGCGCATCTCCCAGGGCAGAGAACAGGTCCAGCTTGATGCGTGTCTCCGCACTCAGACTGTGCTCCAGCTGATGCGTTTTCTCCTGGAGAGCGGAGAGCGAGGACAGGAGCAACTCTGTGTCCTGCTCCACAGCCCGGCACTGGCCCAGCGACTGAACAGCACAACACACATGGGCACATTTAACACAAATACTCCTGAATGAAAACACTCAACAGAATGTTTTGAAAGTCATGTTTTAATGTTGTTGTTTTTTTCCATCAAAAATATACCTGTGTTAAGTAACCCTACATGTTTAAACTATCTTCCTTTCCAGAGCTCAAAACACTCCGCCTTGTGACATCATTAGGTGTTATCTAGAAAAGTGAAGTGCCCCTCTGCTTTGTATTGTTTTGAGTGTACAGTGATTTGAGTATAAACCAAAACTTCTCAAATCAAGACTTTAAATAATTTAGATATAAAGGAACAGTAATAAGTTCAAAACCAAGTATAGGGTAGAGTGGAGAGGGAGGACATGTGTGAGTCCGTCTCACCGGAGCACAGTGCAACGTGCCGAGTCGGGTTCAGGGTTCAGCATGCGTCATGAACAACAGCACACAAACATCTGCAAGACCACAAGAGACGTTTCAGCACTGCAAACACAACAAACATCTACAAAAAACACAAGAGACGTTTCAACACTGCAAAAACAACACATACAGAAACATCTGCAAGACCACACAAGAGACGTTCCAGCACTGCAAACACAAACAAACATAAAGCACAAGAGACGATTCAGAGCTACAAACAACGGACACGGACATCTGCAAGACCACAAGATGTTTCAGCACTGCAAACAGACACATACAAAAGACCACAGAAACAGAAGACATTTCCACACTGCAGACACAACATCTCACACATTTGTAAGGCCACACAAGATGTTTTATCACTGCAGACACATACACCAGACCACAGACACATAAGATGTTTCAGCACTACTAGCAAAACAAACACATACACAACACAGGATCACGGGATTCTGAAACTATGAAACTACACACCACCAGAGAATAATAGGACCAATCCAGACTTAAACCAGCACTAGGCTGGTACTAAAAGAGAAATAAAACAGAAAGAACTCAGGACTAAACTAGGACTACACTGTTTTTTTGTTTTTTTTCCTGAGACTATCTATAAGATGTATAAAACTGACACACTTACTAAGCACCTATAACCCCAGAGGCCCAGGAGAAGCCCTTCAGTAAGAGAGGTACCACAGTTCGAGAGCCCCTGCACTAGTAGAAGCACCAGAAGCAAAGTGTTCCACAGAGAGTCCCTGAGTTTGGTTGTACCTCCAGGTCCTTGTGCAGCTCTCCCAGTCGCGTGTCTGTGAGGTGGCCCTCTCTCTGCAGCTGCTGGTACTGCGTCTCCAGCTCTCTCACTCTCCTCCTCAGCATGTGTGTGTCCGGGTGCTCCTGTCTGCTGGAACACAGACTTTACCACACTGGTCTTTTGCAAATTTAAGCTTAAATTTGATGAATTTAAAGCCACAGTATGTAAATAGACAAATAGACAAAAACAATAATTTTCATGTGAGTGGGCAGAGAACATGTGCATGGCTGGAGGACTTACGTGCTGCTCAGGCTCCTGGCTGCTGCCTCCTCTTGCTTCTGGATCTGGAGCTCACTGAGCTGTCTCTCCACAGACAGTCTGGCCTCTATTTCTGCTCTGGTCTTTTTCTCCAGGAGAACACTGGTCTGTTTGTCCCTCTGCTTCGTCTTACCCAGGCACAGCAACCTGAGGACACAACATGTATGCTATTCTATATTCCTTTTTATACTAGATGAAGCAGAGACAAGCATGTTCACTTGTGTCTGCTGTTTCATAACAGTAGAGAATAAACTGGCCTGATGTGAAGCTGTGTAGGTGTTAGTTCAGTGTTCAGTGTTTGAGCAGAAGCATTACCATGGCTCTTTCACATGGGGGTGGTGTGAAAGGAGGTGTTTATTCTAATTATGTAGTAACATCTGTATAAACAATGACATGATACTATGTTGTACTTGTAAGACGGAGCCCTTCTTTTGAGGTCCTCTAGCTTTGGTCACACTACATGCTTCTCAGCTCCAGCTCCAGCCTCCACTCTGGGGAGAGAGCCCTGTTGGTTGTCCCCAGAACACAGCGGAGAATGACCTTCTCTGTACAGGCTCCTTCTCTCTGGAACTCCCTGACTCCCTACCTTTGTTTTGAGATCTCTTGTTTTAGAACTTCAAATAATAACAATCTATAGAACCAGACATTATTTTAAAGCTTTGACTCTCCCCTTGCTGGGATCTGGTGTACGGCTTCGGCAGAGGGCATTACAACGGTGAAAAATCTTAGACACGATTTGACCACAGAGATGTTTAGAACAAGTCAGACGGTTATTTATTGGACTTAAAATCTGTGCATTGTTTCTGCCTGTGAAGCAACAATCTTGAGATGATTCAGACTGTGTTTTTTTTGTTTTTTTGTTTTAACAGAAGATTACTGAAACCACTATGCACACAGCTAAATACAACTCTTAAGGAAACGTGTAGCCGGGTCAAATATAAAAAATATAACTTTTAACAGTCAAATATAAATAATCCAACTTTTAACAAGACATGGTAGCAATTTTCTGCCTAGCCAGTAGATGTCAGTGTAGTATATGGGTAATGCAGTAGTCACTTGAACTCGCACACGTGATGTCATCATCGAGCGACAGCTAAGCGCCTCAATGAGAAAAAGTGTAGCCGCCATCTTGCCGAAATGGGACAGGCCTACTTCCACTGCTGTCTTGAATGTAGTGTAGTGTTCATTCTATTTTTTATTATTCTATTGTTATAGGACAAGCCCACTACTGTTGTCTTTAGTGTTTTATCTTGTATTATTACTATTTTATTTTTTGAAACAGAGACTTTTGATTATTACAAAGAGACTGTGAATCCCGAAATAGGTTGAATACTTTCCTGACATTTGTTTATGAATTCTGAAACTGTTTTGAGAAAGCCAAATCAAACCAAAATTAATGCTGTTCTCCTGCTGGGGACAGTCAGGAAATAAAAAGACCCACATTATTTTTTGGAGTAGCTGGTGTCTGGTCTATTAACTTCACACCTTGTCCTGGAGGCACAACAAATTTCACATGGATCTGCTCAAGTAGCTGAACTGACAGCTATGCTAAGAGCCCAACAACTATCTGAAAATCTCTCAGTTAATATCTACACGGATTCGGTCTATGGAATTAAAATGGTATTGAATATCATTGACCAACACACAGAAACCATGAAGCAAGCACCATGAACCAAACATGAACCCCAAGAAGACCTGTAAACTTCCACCTGGCACTTTTACGCTTCCAAATAAACCTTTTGAGAAGATTGTGATGAATTTTACGGATATGGGCCCTGACATGCGCATTCGCGGTTTCTATTATGTTTTAGTGATTGTGTGCGAGTACACTAAATGGGTAGAAGCATTTCCGTGCAAAACAGAGTCAGCTAAAGAGATTGTTAAACATTTAATGCAGAAGGTAATCCCTAGATTTAGTGTCCCTTATCAGATCAGGTCAGATAATAGAACTCATTTCAGAGCTAAGGTAGTCCGCAACACATTAAAGGCCTGAGCGTTTCGGCTGTATCTACCATCCTTCAAGTCAGCGTCAAGTTGAACATATGAATGCTACTATTAAGAGAAAACAAGCTAAGGTTTGTCAAACTTGAAAAATAGATTTGGTCACAACTCTTCCTGTTGTCTTGATGGACATCAGGAACAGTGTAAACAGAACCACGTGTTTTACACCTCACATGCTTTTGACTGGACGAGAAATGCACAAACCAATTAGACCTTTCAATGAGGACTCTCTTTTCCTTGACTGGGACAAACAACATCATGACTATGTCCAGATGCTGCAGAAAATAGTCTCTGAAATGCACAAATGCAGAGAAAGGACTCATGCTGTTCAAATGACTCCAGACACTGACACTGACCCCTGGTTCCTGGGTCTTCATTAAAGTACACAAACGCAATAACTGGACTCAACCCCACCAAACTGGACCCTACAAAATCACTCAATCAACTGGGAGATCTGAGCAGGTCCAGCGCGGCAATTCTAAGTTCTGATACCATCTATCCCATTGCATCAAGTGTCTAGTGGACCCCACTCAATGCACCCTTGCCGAGGTTCCCGCTGACGTCAACACAGCAGCTCCCGAAATAAATGGGGAAGGACCACACACACCCAACCCCGGGGCAGGAAGAAGAGACAGAAAAAGAGTATAGACCATACCCTCATTTTCCAAGTACCTTACCTGAATTTCTTAATCATTTCTATTTTTCTTGTTTTAGCTTGGTGGTATCTACATAATGAGATGAAAGAGGACCTCAGAGAGCTAACAAGATCAACCGCAAATCCAACAAATATAAGTGACATGCACCCTCCAGCTGGAGAGGATTGCAACAATACAGGTATGAAACAGAGAGCACTGAAAAGGGTACCAAGAAACACAGGTTTTAAAATCTACAGGGAAAAAAAAAAAATCACTATTGACTGTTTAGAAGGACAGGACTGCACAGCACAAGTTGACGTATGTGACTTTCTGACTTGCACGACTGACCCTTGTGAACTCTCATATTGAAAAATCTCTGTCATATCAGGCCTGGGTAGTTGATTACAATTCCTTCAACTACTGACTGGACCTACAAAAACAAGCCAGACTTTCCACAGAATCCTACTTTACCTAAACATCTCACTATATTAAAAGCCCCAAGCCCCATATCCACACTGTAATGCAGTAATTTAAACAATTAAATCACCTTGCTCACATTTAACACGCATACTTAACCCACAAAAAAAGTCGGTGTATCAAACTTGACCAATAGGGCCAAAGGTCGATACATTGAGGATGGACAACCGATCTGCCTGAGATGCGAAGGAGTTGGACTCATGGCTAGGTGCAGAGCAGAGCCCCAAACTCACACAAGTACAACTGCTTCCGTGTGCTGGAAACGAGTGTCCTTCAGTTGTTATGAGCCAGGCAATGCGATGGAAAATCTGAGAGTTCTTTTTTGAGAAATGCAGTTGGTAAATGCCCCATTGTTGACATTCAAATAGGTGGTGTTCCCCTGCGTGTGCCTCATAGATTCAGGAAGCAATGCACTTTAGCTGAGAGCACTTAAACTGAGAGCTTTTTCAGAAACTATCTCAATGTGAGAACAAAGACATGCATTGTAAATCAAAATGGTTAAAAAATACTGTTGCTAACAAACTGCCACTACCGTGCGCTTGGGTTATGTCAAGCTAGATTTGAAGTAATGGCAGTGACATTACCTGTAATGTGGATTTTTCATTGTAAGAGATGACAATACAACAGACAAAAAGTGAAACATAATCCATCCCTACCGGCATAGTAAGAATGAACACTGCAAAAAGCTGCAGAGAGTTGATACTAACGGAGTTTGACACGACACGTGGAGGAAAACTGGATTCTGAGAGGAGAGAATTTTTT
>JAIEZT010001328.1:20659996-20698092 GCA_019594935.1 Periophthalmus modestus | reverse complement strand
GTTTGTAGGTTGAAAAAGACAGGATCTCATACTGTCTGAAGATCTTCTGAAGTTTCAAAACAACCTGCTGTGTAAGGAATGTTAACCCCTCTACTTCTAGGTGAAGATTGTTGTATTGTTGTTCTTGTAAACAAACAGGAAATCTGACCCTAGAAGGGAGAGGGTTACCAGGATCTTCAGACAGTATGAGATTCCAGGATCTCAGGTACAGACGAAGGAGGGGGTCTGGCGTTGAGGGTAGTGTCGGGCAGTCAGTTGTAAGGGTCTGACAGTGACAGTGGACGGTCCCTGACGGTGACTTTTGTTCAATATATAACGTGAACGTTATGAGATTATTTATGATTATTTAGTTGTGATTGGTGATTTTAATGCTTTTATTCGTTAAAGCACTTTGAAATTACCTTGGTACGAATGTGCTATACAAATAAACTTGCCTGCCGCTTAGGGTAGAGGTTATATGATAGTATTGTCCTACAAGGATTCTATAGGGGGTTACGGCGTCATCCACTTGCCAAAACGGTACTATTAATACTTTTGACAAAACATACACATGTTAGTGATACTCTTTTACAAATGACACCAATTTTGTTTTTAAGGTTCAGTGTAATGTTCCCGAAGTTCTTAATACTTGGATGTACCAAGTAACCAACAAACAGTTCCCACTATTCTCAGCGTCCACATGAGCTTCATGTCTGGTAACCCACCAAAAGAATACAGACTGTCACTATATGAGTCCAAAATCATTATATCAATAATGTATCCACGTCCTTACCCACCTCCCTGGCGCCCTGGCAGATGTCCTGTTCTGCTGGCTCCATCTATTATGAAATTGATGATCATCCACAAATTTCCTGTCACAAAATCTCACTCAGGTTCATCCAATCCCATAAAAATGTTGGCCTTCATAATTGTGTGGCTAGTTTTTGGACATCGCTGGCCTGTATAAAGCATTACTGCCTCAGTCAGAACCCAGGCTAGCATCTGTAAGGTGTCCACTGGCTCACAACCTTAGCCTAAGCACAATACCAAAACCCTGTTCAGATTACTCCATTTCCTTCTGCGGTGCTAAGTGTTTTATGAATTAGACTCTTTGGTTTCACATGTTCCTCTTTGTATTTTCTATGTTCCTTCGGTTGTTTTTTTGGTTTCTGTGTATCTGTGATTACCGGCCCTGTTCCCCCAATAGTGGTGGTATCTTGTCATCTCTATCTGAAAAGCACATCTGAATTCCGGAAGATAAAAAGTCAAAACAAATGATTTCAGAACAATCTCGTACTGTAGGTCTACTAAAACAGGGTAAAAAACTGGAGTAATATCTTTAATTAATTAGTAATATAACTTGAGTAATTGACGATATTACCTCAATTACATCTTTTCAGTGCCAATCAAATCACAATGTTTACAGTATTCGTCAGGCATTTACACACCTCAGTTTGAATTTGTTAACGTTGCTCCTCCTTCATTAATATCCGCAGGTTTTAATGTTTTTTCATTTCCTTGTTTGTTTGGTCTTCAGTACAGTTTTTTCACATTCACATATTCACGCAATGGGGTAGAGGTCAATTGGATAGTTGAAATCAGAATGAGTCTAATGTGAAGGTGAATATTTTTTAGCCACTTTCTGATTACCAAGCCAATAACATGAGAGATGGCAACAGAGCATTGCAGTCTGAAAGCACTTCCTTTTGCTCCCTCTTGTAGAGTTAGAATAGTTTGAGTCTCTGTTAGAATCTAGATCGTTTAAGATGTCAGGACTACACCCTAGTACTACACTTGGACTAAACGCTTCTCTTGTGCAACCTCTTTCTAGTTTATGTGCGCAACTAATACAGACGTCTGAACGAGGATCTGGAGTCATTGCTCAAAGGTCCCATGAGGGACATCAGCTGGTCATCCTGTTTTCGTGGTCATCTGCGTCTGGATGAGAATGCGCAGGATTTAACACTGACTCACACTACGTCACTGTTAATCTTATGAAAACTTGTACGGAAGTGACCACTGACACACATCCATGAAAATTTTGATTTGACTTTGTAAAATTTTATTTTTAAAGCTACATTTGTAAGTAGATGGCCCAAATCCACACCTGTATTTTCACATATATCACCACTAGATGCTAGCTACGTTGACTGCTGTCTGATAGTGCCAGCTTTGCGTGGGACAGAAGACCAGAGAGCACACCGTGAGGTCTGAAGAAAGGCCCGGTGGGGTGTCAGCTGGTACCAACCCATCATCACAAATTTACGTGAGTCGAGAGCCTTATTTACAGTCCTTGTTGCGTCGAGTGTGTATTTTAGATATCTTAGTTTAGATGAGAATAGCACTAAAAGCAGCAGCATTTGAGCTAACTACTTCACTTGAGATTTCTGAACTTGTGTGCATCCAGTAAACATCTAGTGGGACACTAAAATCAACTCTTTTACATGTGATTGGTGAGCAGAGCAATATAAAACACATACATATCATGAAATATACCCCCATGTAATATACTTTCACATGGGGACTGGGTTCACCCAAGCATTTGTAGTGTGCTGAGACGGTCGTTTGAGGAACTCTGGGTAGACAGCAGCTAGCCAAGTGTGAATCAAGTTGAGGCAACAGGCAGAGATATGAAATTTTGCAACCTTTGTCAAACCTTGTCTGTTTAAAGACATACTATGGAACATCTAGGCAAAAACATAAACATCACTACATATTTAAATATTAGGCATTCTAATCCTTTTGACTTTTATAGCACGTCTTAAAACTCAACTTTTGGTGTGACCCCTTAGCCACCACCATCCGGCCAGTTTATGGTGGTGGTGGGTGTGTTATTGGGAGGCAGCAGCCTTGAGTCTAAATTTAGATGATGATATAATTTCAGTGATCAGAGAGAAGACTCAGCACGTTACAGCTGGTAGCACTGGCCGTCTTCCACGACTGACCCCTGAATTTAGCCACTTTCACTCTCTGTCCTTCCATTAAAAGATCCACTAATATTCATTACTGAGACAAGTACTTTTGCACCACCTTCAAAAAACTAAACCAGGGCAGATTTATGAGGAGGAAACGTGAATTTCAATCCGTGACTAGCTTTCCCTGGCTTTTGAGTGCGGAATATGAGGAGCTCCATATGCATGATTATTTAAACACTTTGTGAATGAAAACTAACTTAACTTCACATATGTTTCTGATGAGGAAGCACACAGTATACATCACTGTAGGCTCACAGAAAGTTAATTCTGTCACTAAACAGGACTTTAAGAATATGTTTAATTTAAAGAGACCTTTGTGCTTGTGTCTGCTGTATACACTGCTCAAAAAAATTTGAGGAACACTCTATCAGAGTTATAGCAACCTATCAATCAAACTTGCTGGGATATTGATATGGTCAGTTAAGAAGCAAGAAGGGGGTTGTTAATCAGTTTCAGCTGCTTTGTTGTGAATGAAATAACAACAGGTGCACTAGAGGGCAACCCCCCCCCAGTAAGAAGCCAAAACCAGGAATGGTTTTCCTGGTTGATGCCACTGGTATTTTTCCCTCCCATCTCTTCCGCAGATTTTTTTTACTGACTGACTTTTTCCTTTGCTTGGGTATCAACATTACTGATAGCACGGTGACGGTACCTGGATGCTGCGAGGTTGTTACAGTGGTCCAACTCCTCAGGATGGCCACATCATACGTGCTGTGTCTCCCAGCACAATGTCAAGAGCATGGACTAGAGTTCCAAGAGACATGTTATTACTCCATGAGAGCTGGGCAGGGTCATAGAAGGTCCTCAAACTCTCAGCAGGATCGCTCCTTTGTGCAAGGAGGAACAGGATGAGCACTGCCAGAGTCCTACAGAATGACCTCCAGGCGGTTCACTGGTGTGAATGTTTCTGACCAAACAACAGAAAACAGACTCCACAAGGGTGGCCTGAGGACCCAACGTCCTGTAGTGGCCCCTGTGCTCCCTGCCGCACCACTGTAGATCTTGATTGGCATTTGACATAGACCACCAGACTGGCGTCCTGTGTCTCTTCACCGATGAGCGCAGGTTCAACCTCAATACAGCGACAGACGTGAAATGGTCTGGAGGTGCCGGGAGAACGTCATGCGTGCCTGCAACATCAATGAGCATGACCGGTTTGGTGGGTGATCAGTCGATGATCTGGGAAGGCATATCTCTGGAAGGACACACAGACCTCTACAGGTTAGATAATGGCACTCTGACTGCCATTAGGTATAGGGATGAAACCCTTAGATCAATTGTCAGACCCTATGCTAGTGCAGTGGGACCTGGGTTCCTCCTAATGCACGACGACAATGCCCGAACTCATGTGGCCAGAGTATGCAGGCAGTTACTGGAGGATGAAGGTCTTGATACCACTGACTGGCCCTCACCTTTCACCTGAATCCAATAGAACACCTCTGGGACATTATGTTTCGGTCCATCTGGCGCTGCCAGGTTTGCTCCTCAGACTGTCCAGGAGCTCAGTGATGTCTTGGTCCAAATCTGGGAGAAGATCCCCCAAGACACCATCCGCCTCATTAGGAGCATGCCCCACTGTTGTCAGGCATGCATACAAGCACATGGGGGCCACACTAACCTTCTGAGTTGTTATAATGACATTTTGGCAAAATAGACCCATCTGCTGCGTAATTCTTTCAGTTTCTTTTTTGGAGTGTCTTTGGTTTAACCCCTCTGTAGGGAGATCATTTTCATTTACATAAAATTATGTGGCCTCCTTTTGTTACTAATGAATTACTTTCTCATTATCAATAAAGAAATTCTAGATTATTTTTTCCTTCATTTAGATCTAATGTGTTTTCAGAGTGTTCCTCGCATTTTTCCTCGCAATTTCCACATTTTAAATCTAAAACAACTTGATAAAAGAAACAAGTCAGCTGACTTCCATGTTAGAAAACTGAAAACTGCCCAATGGGAGTTGGCATCACAGAGAAAATAAGGCTTAGAGAGGGCTGTAAGAGAGAGGTGACAATGAGTGAGGATGGAGAGAAAGGGGGGAGACACAAGGGGAAAGACAGAGGGGGGGAAAGAGGGAGAGAATGTGCAAGAGAAAGGAAAGAGACAATAAAAATTGAAGAACGAAGTAAGTAGTAGTCGTAGTAGTGGGCATATGCCGGGGACAGTGAAAATGGGTAGATCGGTATTATGGCATCTTGAAAATAAGCCCTTAAAGATTGCTTAAACATGCAAATACAACTTCATTGGGTAAAAGTCAGTTTTGCAGAATAGGTGTGTTTTAAATGCACTGTCGATGTGTTTTGTCACGAACCATGAGGCAGATTGTAAAGAACAGGATATCTTGTAGCATGTCCACTACATTATTATTTAAACGGGATTTCTTCAGCACCGGTCTGTTTACTTCAGCACTGATCTGTGTCATCAGGCTGCACTGACCGCTCTATGGAACAGCTGCTGCCTGGAGCGCTTCAGCCTGGAATCAAACCAGAGGCATGCACAAGTCAAACACTGCAATGTGCATGAGAGAGGGGAGGTAGAGGGAGAGAAGGGAGAGAAGGGAGAGAGAAAGAGTAATAGACCCAATGGGGAGGCCATGGGGGGTAAGGGAGAAGAAGGAAGATAGAAAAGGAGAGTACGAAGAGGGTTAGAGAAAGTAAGGCTTAGAGAAGGGCAGTGAGAGAGGGGTGAGAATGAGTGAGGGGGAGAGAAAGGGGGAGACAGAGGGAGAGAGACAGAGGGGGGGAAAGTGGGAGAGAGAGAGTGAGAAAGAGAGAGAGGTGTGAGTCCAGAGGCATCCCCACAGACATGCAGCGGATCAGCTTTACCACAGCACAGATACGACAGTGACCTGAGCCTGTGTAAACCTCTACTAAACACTGTTGGTCAAATGACTTTGTAAAACTAATCTGATTAATGACTACTGCTAACTCCCTCTCAATGTAAAACCATGATTACTTTATTTAAAAAGTAATTTGATTATTGATTACTATATGTTACTTTGAAAAAAAGGAAACATACAGCTCAGTAACAATTTCCATATTATAAAAATCCTGAACTCTTCCTAATGACGCTCTCCATTTGAGCCTAATTTCTCAGAGAGGCCACTGTCTTCCATAAAACTGTCTCTGAGTTTGGTTCACAGCTGAGCAGCTCACACCAGAAGCTCATAACTGTTTGACTGTTTTATGACATACTTCTGTGGATTACAGATATTTTGGTAGTGAAAAAGTAACTAAAGATTACTACCACAAGTACCTGTAATCAAATTACTCAATTTTGAATTTTAACTGGTTACATTACTGTATTACTAAAAATGTAATCTGATTACAGTAATCCCTTACTTTGTAACTAGTTACAAAGAAATGCAGCATCAATGCATGGCTCACAAAATAGTAATGTCACAGGATAAGGTACCTTTAAAGGAACACTTTGTAACTTTACAGGTGTTTGTATGACATTGAACACATCTCCATGGAGACAAGCAATTGATATTTTGCAGCTTATGTCATCAACATTCTCTATGGGTGTGACGCTAACTGTAGACACTGTAGGCACTGTCTGAAACGCTGTTATTCAAGTTAAACTTTAATCTGCGTTTTGTTTTAACACAGTCTGACAACAAAGAACTGATTTAGTTGGAGCTTGAACAGGTGAGCTGATCTGTGCAGTAGTCACTCACACGGAATTACACTCACAAGCTAGCTAGCATTAGCCAACAGTTTTTCAGTTTGTCACTTCTCAGCTTTTTGTTAAAAAAAACAAACTCTGAACACTCTGATTGATCACAGGCTTCTGAAAATGTGCTGTTTAAATCCATTTTGTGTTTTTTCTTGGTTTTCAGACAATCAGATGACTTTTTGTCAGTGTTGGCTGATGTGTGTATTGTGTCTCTATGGCAAATGCTGAACATTCCACTATAAAGATCCATGAACACCATCAGCGTGATGTCACTGCAAACCAACTGACACCACCAGGCTGAGAGACAACACCTGTATAGTAAGGGTTCATGTTTTAGGAATTAAAGCAAGCTAGATTGAATTAAATAAAAGAAAGATAGATATTTAATGCTATGCTGTGGAACATTCCAAGCAAACCAGTAACCATGGAGACAAGCAAGTGCAGTACCCTCAAGCACAAAAGTTGTGTAGTGCACAGGAGATACATAACTGACTCACTTGAGCTTTGTAGTTCAGCAATATTTATGAAATAATAATATATTTTTTAAAAACCTAACACATAGTACAGTACTCTGTAGTAACCATATAGTAAAAATCAGATACTACAGAAATGGATCTTTCCTTAATCTTTAGAATAATGTTGAGCTGTATCTTTCACAAGTATAAGACACAAACTAGCATACGCCCATGGACCACTATGGAACCTACCTGGACCACTGAGGGATTACACCAGTGGTCCCCAAACTACGGCCCACGGACCGGATACAGCCCGCCTCCACATTTGGTCCGGCCCCCTGAACAATACCAGAGAGCACTTAGATTTTTTTTTCATATATGTGTATTTGATAACAAAGTTGGACTGTTGCAATAAAATATTCCTTAGTTATGAACTATTTTCATTATTAAGTATTAGTTAGTAACTATTTCATAAACGCATATAATGTGACATTCTCTTCCACCCTTCTGCGGTCTGTGCCCCTATCTGGCAACCCCCAGAAAAAAAATCCTAAACCTGCCCCTCTCAAAGAGAACGGAATCACCCAGGGAGGGTAATTTGGTTATTATTTATTTCATTAATAGTGTTATTATTTATTTCCTGACTTTTGTTCTGTGAAGAATCCAGCAAGGGTTATTTGATTATGTGTGGCTTTCTGGAAAACAATACATTTTTACGTTTAGGCACTCCTGCAATCGTCACACTTTTTCTGTTACAAACTGACCCCGGCCCCCCATCAGAGAAGCGAAAAGTTATGTGGCCCTCACAGGAAAAAGTTTGGGGACCCCTGGATTACACACATATAAGACACATGGGAATAGAACACAAAGTACGAACATTTAATGTGGAACATCACAGTATATTGTCTAAAGAAGCAGTGTTTTTTATTATCGCTGTATAGCAAAAGACGAAGTTTAAATTAAGACGTTTTCGTTGGTCATCGTTGCTTCAGAACTGAAGAAGCAGCTTGGATGAGCAGTGAAACGTCTTCACTCTTACAACGATTTGTCCAGTTGACAGATTTAAACTTAGTCTTTTGCTGTGCATTAGACCTGAACGACTGAGGGATTACACAGACAGTCATATCACAATCAAGTTTGAAATTTTAGGATTATGACACTAGCCTACATAAATAAACTTAATAAGCAGCAAAAGCACTTGTGGTGACTTACCGATGGGCGTTTCCACTCAAACTTCATGGGAGGTTTCTCGCTGTAGAACAGTGAGGAGTCGCTGGCTGGGAACAGTGGGTCTTCAAAAAGGATGTTCTTCTTCACGTACTTATCCCGCAGCTCCAAGAACGTCTTCAGCCTCTTGGCATCCTTCACCGCCTCATTTCGACTCAAAATAGCCGAATAGATGGAGATTCCCCCGGCCGGAGGGTAGTCCAACTTCTCATCTGGAAGAACCGATGCTTCAGATCCAACTATGACTTTTACGGTGGTCTCCTCTTCCACCAAAGGCAGCGGGTCTCGTTGTGCTTGGTCACTCATCCTGTCTCAAGCTCTGCTGCACCAACAGCACATTAGAAAGTAAAGTTTTGTTTTTGCTAAAATAAGCCTGTAATTTCCTGCAGGTTGGGAAACACTTTCAGTTCCTTAATTTGGCTGAGACAGTTTGAGCTCTGGTGGTCGACTTCTCCTAAGTGCTTTGAGAACTCACACGTTTGCCTGTAGTGACACTGGTAGAGCTAAAAATATTTTAAAGGGCAGGGGGTGAGAGGGGCAAAGTGGGAGGAGAGAGAGTGTGTGGGGAAAGAGAGGCAAGAGTGGCGAGTCTACACTTAACGTCTGGCGGAGCCTCTGTCAGGGGGGTCTTCAGTTCACACCACCTGAGAGAGCTTCTCCCTGATCCCGGGTGAGGCTGGGGACATGGACTCCGAGTCGGCCATGTTCTCCACTTCTATTGTCAATTTGGCTGCTCGTAGTTGTGGTCGTAAGGTCTGCGGTGCTTGTCGTGGTGGCAACCCCCGAACCCGGTGGTGGACACCGGAAATAAGGGATGCCTATCAAGCCTTGTTGGCTTGTGGGACTCCTGAGGCAGCTGAAGAGTACCGGCGGGCAAAACGTGCCACGGCTCGTGCTGTGGCGAAGGCAAAAACTCGGGGTTAGGAGGAGTTCGGGGAGGCCATGGAGGAGGACTATCGGACGGCCTCAAAGAAATTCTGGCAAACCGTCCAACGCCTCAGGAGGGGGAAACAGTGCTTCACCAACACTGTTCACAGTGCAGGTGGAGAGCTGCTGACCTCAACTGGGGATGTTGTCGGCCAGTGGAAGGAATACTTTGAGGATCTCCTCAATCCCACTGTGACGTCTTCCGAGGAGGAAGCACAGACTGGGGACCTGGAGGCGGACTCATCCATCACCCTGGCTGGAGTCACCGAGGTGGTTGGCAAGCTCTTCGGTGGCAAGGCTCCAGTCTCCAGTCTCTGGATGTTGTGGGGCTGTCTTGACACGTCTCTACAATATTGCGTGGCTGTCGGGAACAGTACCGCTGGACTGGCAGACTGGGATGGTGGTCCCTCTGTATAAGAAGGGGACCATAGGGTGTGTTCCAATTACAGGGGAATCACATTCCTCAGCCTTCCCGGTAAGGTCTATTCCAGGGTGCTGGAGAGGAGAATCCGACCAATAGTCAAACCACAGATTCAGGAGGAGCAGTGTGGTTTTCATCCCGGTCGCAGAACACTGGACCAGCTCTATACTCTCCATTGGGTGCTCCAGGGTTCATGGGAGTTTGCCCAACCAGTCCACATGTGTTTTGTGGATCTGGAGAAGGCATTCGACCGTGTCCCTTGTGGTGTCCCTTGGGGGGGTGCTCTGGGGGTATGGGGTCCCGGGCCCTTTGCTAAGGGCTGTCCAGTCCCTGTATGACTGGAGCAGCAGCTGTGTTCTCATTGCTGGCAGTAAGTCAGACCTGTTCCAAGTGCATGTTGGACTCTGCCAGGGCTGCCCTTTGTCACCGGTTCTGTTATTATAGTGTGTTATTATATTTATGGACAGAATTTCTAGGCGCAGTTAGGGGCCGGAGGGGGTCCGGTTCAGGAACCACAGGATTTCATCTGTTTGCAGATGATGGTGTCCTGATGGCTTCATTGAGCTAGGACCTGCAGCAGGCACTGGGGCGGTTTGCAGCCGAGTGTGAAGCGGCTGGGATGAGAATCAGCTCTTCCAAATCTGGGGCCATGGTGCTCAACCGGTAAAAGGTGGCTTGCCCTCGCTAGGTGGGTGGTGAGCCCTTGCCTCAAGTGGAGGAGTTCAAGTATCTCAGGGTCTTGTTCACGAGTGAGGGAAGAATGTAACGCAAGATTGACAGGCGGATCGGTGCAGCGTCTGCAGTGATGCTGTATCGGTCCGTTGTGGTGAAGTAGGAGCTGAGTCGAAAGGCAAAGCTCTTGATTTCGGTAAATCTACCGAATCTATGTTCCTACCCTCATCTACACTGAAAAAAGTGAAACATTGCTGTTGTTCATTCAATGTTTTCTTTGCAATTGGCTTAATTTAATAAAAATTGAATTGGTCTGTTCAATTTTAATGATTTATACTTGTGTTTGTATTCAGTTTTTTATGTCCATCCAATTTGGCTAGTGCAAATCAACAGTAGTTCACAATAGTTAAATTGACAATGAATGAATAGTTAAATTGACAATGAATAATTTGACAATGAATAATTTATTCATTGTGCCTTTCTTGCGCATGCGCTGTGCCAAGTCAACCCTCGAACACAGGGGGCAGCACCGGCAACCGGCTCTGTCCAATAACCAACAGAAGAAAACTGTGTCACATGTGTTTTGAATGCTTCGCGTTCCAGCAACATGACTGAGACTTATCCAGACCTACAGCTTTTCTAACTTTCTCATGGAGCTCATTTCCCACCTAAGCTCTTGGACTCAAAGCAAACACCTGGTCAATTCTCAGGAGATAAGTGTCACAACTATGGGCAAAACATTACTTTGCACCTAAGTTTGTTTAATTTCAACGGAATGTACTTTTGATTTCCCTGTAAAGCTTTAGAAAAAAAAAAAAAAAATCTGACCCCCGCACGTCCCTTATATAATAATTTGAGCTTTTAAGCTTGTAAGAAAGTGTCCAGTGATTTTCAGTATTGTTTTTTGAGATAAGCTGATTGGCTGTTCATGGATAAAACCCCTGCTTCACTTTTGTGTTCAAAAAATCTGTTCTAAGGGACCAGGGACCAATAAAACATGTGAATTTAACAAGACAAGAAGGTTTGTGAGAGCAAGACAGAGGAGTTGGAAAGGTTTAAATTCATAGATATTTTTAGCTGTTTGAAAATTGGGTACCCAAACTTTAAATATCTTACATTTTTCAAGCCACAAATCGTTCAGAAATGGTAACAGTAAAATTGGGATTGTTTTCATTTTAATGTTATTACAGTTTTTGGGGAGTTTATTTTGAGGAGACAAATATGGGTGCGTTGTTGACCATGTTGACATACATCAGTTTAAATCTGACTTTCTCTTAGTTGTTGTTATTGTTAGTTGTTGATTATTTCAGACAAAATAATATATCCCTTGAGAATATAAGATTTCACACCCTCTATCAGAAAATTACATAATTCAAGTTTAAAATGTTTGATCTAGATTTGAATCATTGTAGCTGCTGTTTAAGGCAGAACAATAATCTTGTTTGCATTTTGTGAAGCCAACTTCATTAGAACTTTCAATTAGTTCTACATTTACCTTCAGAAAATCTCAAGGGATAGAAAAATAATAATAATAAGATGCTAATTACTGAACTTAATGTTCATTTAAATTGTCTACTAACACTATATTTTTTACAGCTTTTCAGCTTTTTTAGATTGTTACTAATGTAGCTTGGCCATTTGGTGCTGGTGGGACATGGTTCGATTTACTATAAAAATAAAAAAATAAAAAAATGCATTATGTGTGAATTATATTTTGTGCTAATTCTCATCTTTTGCATTTACAGCAGGATGAGGATGTCGAGGTGACCATGGCAGTTAGTGCAACATCTACAGATGTCAAAATAATTCTCGAAGGTGAAGTGGTCATGACTAATCTCCAGTCGCTGATTACAGCTCATGTTCATGCTCTTTTGACTGATCTATCTTAATATCTGATATCTGATCTTAATATGAGGTATCCTGAATACTGCAAACGCACATGTGAGTTTATCCAAAAAGTGCTGCTGGGACTGGATGGAAAATGAAGGACAAAAGGCCACAAACTCAGCATCTTGCTACATAGCAAGTATTTCATTCATCTGCTTTCATACAGTTTTGCACATTTTACAGTTTTGTAGTTTAACTCTGTTAAGCTGTTTGTTCGAAGTTAGAGCAGACAAAATGTGAATGCTATTTGTTTTGTTTTAATGGTCTGTAGAGCTCCTGCACCCATTATCTTTGTTGCTTTTTATTTTTTTAAATATATTTATTAGTTTATTTGACAGGGACAATGTGTAAAAACATTAAAGATGCTTTACACCAGATTATAGCCGAAGCTAGTTTCCATCTGTAGTCCCTGAGCAGGTGGGAAATACAAATTACACAATTACACAATCTGAGTAAAGATTTTAAATCATCATGAGATGATGGTTAAATCTTTCCCAAATAAAATGAGTGCCAAAGTACATTTAGCTTTGTTAATGCCAGGCTCACTTCTAGTCCATTTAGCTCCACAAATCCACTCAATATAGAGCTTTATCAACCCTGCGAAATGCTCTGTTTTTGATTAAAAAACCCCAAAAAAACAGATGTTTTTGATTGAGCTCTGGGTAATGACCGAAAGGACAAGATCGCAGATACAATCGGCCAAAATGGGTTTCCTCCGCAGGGTGGCTAGGCACACCCTTAGAGATAGGGTGAGGAGCTCAGTCACACGGGGAAGACCCAGAACATGCTGGAGGGATTATGTCTCTCGGCTGGCCTGGGAACACCTTGGGGTCCCACCGGAGGAGCTGGAGGACGTGTCATGGGGTGAGGGAAGTTTGGGAGTCCCTGTTTAGACTGCTGCCCCCGCAACCCGGAAGAAAATGGATGGATGGATGGATGCTTCAAGTACCTGCATTTGTACACATAAAGAGGACACACTAACAAAGACATGTCTAGATGTATTTTTTTATTACCTTTCACTGCGGTGAAAGTTAGAAAAGCTGTAGGTCTGGAGAGGTCTTGGTCATGTTGCTGGAACTTGCGTGAAGCATTCAGATGTGACAGTTTTTTTCTGTTGGTTATTAGACAGAGTCAAGTAAAGTTGATGCCTGTGCTGAAACAGGCATCAACCAAAACCAAATAGGATATACATAAACAAATAAACACAAACACAAGTATAAATCTGTATCATTAAAATTCAACAGACCAATTAGATTTTGTTAAAGTAAGCCAATTGCAAAAACACATTGAATGAAAATCAGCAATGTTTCACTTTTTTCAGTGTGAGTGCACCTCTGCCACCAATGCACCACGCTTGGAAAAGCAGGCCGTGTAACCGAATTCCAGGTGTTCGTCCACTGCTTATGTCTTGGCATTAATTAGTTTATTAAGGTTTTTGTGGGCCAGTTGTGAGTCCGGAGCTGGTCCCTGTCGAGGTGCGTGTGTGTAAAAGTCCAAGTGTGTAAAGTGTTAAGAGATATTGTTTACTTTTATTCTGGACAAAAAAGTCTCCGCTGAAGTGTTGCATTACAGAATATTTGATTGTGCTATTCTAGGTTAATGCTTTGATGCCTGTAAAGTAGTGCACCAACAGTATGTGTTTTTGAGGCAATACCTCAAAATGTGTGTACATGTATTTTAAGATGTTTTATCTTCTAACTTCATTTAAAAGTCTTAAAACACATATTACTCCAAAGCTCATTTCATTTTGGATAACCAGTGAAAACAAAATTGTTCTCACCAGTCACTTGAGGCTGTGGGCTTGGCGGGTTGCAGTTAGATTTAATATGATATATTTTCCAGCAGTCTTCCCTTCTTAAATAAACCAACAGGGCAGGACAGTGTACTCGTCTTTTATTCAAGTTAACTCCTTTTCACCTTTTTCTTTTTATTTATTTATTTACCAAATGCGCTGTACCACAACAATAATAGGAACCAATATTATTATGCAGAAAAGTAAATGTAATGTATCCAAAAATAATATAATAAATAAAATTAATTCTTAATAAAATAAGTACAAAGCTCATTTCATTTTGAACAACCAGTGAAAGTATTTTTAAACAATCTTCATTTGTATTCCATGACAGGTCCAAACTGAAATTTGATCTCGGCCTTGTTGCACTATATAAACACTGTCCAGAAGTTTGGGAATGATCTGTTAAGGGAAGAGTTAAGGAGACCTAAAACTTTGGATTGCAGTACATTTTTAGTGGAGGGAATTTGTTGAGGGCTGTAAAGGGACCAGGATCAGGTTAATGAGGGCATTGTGGATGAGTGGTGGATGAGTCTTTCTAAATTCTTCCCTCAAAAAGTAGGTGTAAAGGAAAGGATCAGTGTTTGTTGGTGGAATAGAGCATATACTGAAGCGGTGAAGAGGGAAAACAGAGCATTTAGGTTATGAAGAAATCTCCCTTCAGGGAGAGGTCAGAGCAGAAAGAGTGAGAGCAATGGCTTGCAGGACATTAAAGACAGCTAAAGAAGAATGCTGGAGGCAGTACTGTAGTTAGCTGGAGGTGGAGACATCAGTGGCTGAGGTTTGGTAAGCTGAGCATCATATGGCAGGGCTTTGTAGACGAAAGTTCCTGTATTGGACGAAAAAGGAGTCGAGGTTTTAAAGTGACAGTCAGAAGCACATATATTGGCTGGAAAGTTCCAACAAGTTCATTGAGGAATAGAGAGGAATAGTCAGGAATAGGCTATGTCTCCAAGAGCGGTGCTGTCTCCCCATGGTTGCTCCCACTTCCAGAAATAGACTGGACTGTTAAAGACATCCTCAGGGAGAAGGGAAAGGGAAACACAGTACACAGAAGTAATCAATGAGCACTAGGATGGGCACTGAGCAAAGATGCATTTTGCTGTGCACATTCCTGAGTTTGGCTTGAGGCAGGACTACCAGCTTCCAAATAATGTGTACTTGCCACTGCAGTTATAGCCTAGCTGTGTGGATTAGAATGGGTAAGCAGTTTATCATTTGCTGTGATTCTGCCGCTGCTCTAATGGCTCTGCAAGCAAGAGAGTCATGTGTTCGGCCTGACCTGATCTTTGACACATCTATTGGACTCAAAACAGTTGATATGATAGAAATGTCTGTAGTGTTTATATATGTTGGAGTGGCTGACAATGAGTTTGCAGACTCAATTGCCAAACAGTCCGTAAAGCAAGCAATACTGGGTTTTCTGAGTACTGTGGTGTGGTAACCCATAGGCCACAATGGTCACAATATCAAGTTACCATTTAAGAAATGATAGCTGGAAGAAGATCTTTTGGTGCTTACATTTGTTGTGGGGAAATTAGGAATATTTTTGTTATTTTGGCTATAATAAGCTACGATTTGAGCTGCAGAGGACTGAATTGATTGAAGTCACTTCTATGGCTAAGTTTTGCTTCATTCAGCTATTTATTTGTTGTAGCTCATGGCTTTTATTGATACTGTCAGGTTCTGTTCTGTTGCATGAAGAACAGGGGCAGAGGCACAGGGAGCGTTCTGTACATCTTTATTGTCAGTTACAGCAATACAGTCGGGTTAAAGGCAGTATACGGTGAGATTGTACCAGGATCTGACAGAGTCTAACAAAGTCAGTCTCACAGAGTCTCACAATAGCTAAAGAAAGTGAGCTTGCACCAATGTTCAACAATCATGTTGTGTCGTAAAATAGTGCCTTTGGCTTTGTTTATATGTGTGATAATCTTCATTTGCAGGGGCAGCAGTCCATCATGGAGCATAGTCGGGAAGCGACTTTTCAGTTCTTCTGAGAGGTGGAGCCTGAACACAACCAGGCTTGGCTTGTGTTATTTTGGTACATGGAGTTTTTGTTGTATTGCTCTGCGTATGTTTTCTGCAGTTGCCTCATTTGTGGCTCTCACTAAGCCGGCTTGTATGTCTCTCCAGCAGAGGGTTTCTCCTGCTGTGTGCTTGAGCAGGACACGGAGCCAGGCCAGTCCACTTTGAGTGATGCGTGGGAGGTTCGTTATTAAGGAGTTAAAATCTTTAAGCTGGAATGTTTGGTTGAGAGTAACACCCGGACATACTGTTGTATATCTTACCTGTGAGCACGGGGCATTATATTGGTGCCAGAAGCTGGAGATTCGTTCCTACCGCCGAAAACTGGGGGAAAGATGTTTCCCAGGGAGAACGGCCATCCGCAGGTGAAGAAAAAGGTGGATCAGTGCTCCATAGACATGCCTGCTTGCGCTGACATGTCCTCTAAGACCTTTAGTCAGCTAGCTAGCGCTGTCCCTGACTGAAGATGCAGCTGCGTTTCTACTGCTCCTGACCCTGGAGCAGAGAGAGGACTATGCTATGCCTAGACGTCTCCAGGCGGCTAGCACCGTTGGAGTCTACACAACTCAGCTAATCCTCACACCTGTGACGCCACAATGATTTTCAGGTGTATCCTCCTGGGTACTTGTTTTTTGCACCTTTCTGGGCTTTTCTTCACTTCTCACCTTGATTTTAGCGTAGTAGTATTGATTCTCATGCTCTAGGATCAGTGCTGCTCATTGGTTTCTGTGATGGTTGAGGAGATGGTACTTCACTTAGTCTCTGCAGGTGCTGTCGGGCCATGATGTTTCAGGTCAGTCATTGCCTCACTCAGCGTAATGCTTATTAGGATGTTCGGATGGGGACTTGATGTTAGCTCCCCTCTGACCAGCCGTCCTGGCTCCTCGTAGCACATTTTGCCTCATCTCAAGTTGTGATAGGTAGTTGGCGGATGTTGGAACATTGAGCTAGCAGGTGCTTAGCCGTAAGCTTGGACTAGTTTCGAAGTATCGATTGTCCTCCCCCCTCTGACTAGGGTCACTGGAGTCTCGCATGTTGCCCATCTCCGCCTTGTTCCAGTAGCCCATTTATCGTCAAGGCCGGGCGACGTCTGAGTCGGCATCTCACAAGTTTCATTCGCACTCGTCATTGTATGAGGTGGGCTGGTCTAAGCGGATTCGAACCCGGGTCCCCCATGTGAAAGTCATAAGACTTACCAGTTGAGCTAACCTCGGCCTCCTTTCACACGGCTCGCGTGCCACGGCTGCCATGCATCATGGCCAGGAGCTTTCGTGTCTTAACATCTGTGGTCTGTATCTCCTTTGGCCAGCTTATGAGATATATAGATATATATATATATATATATATATATATATATATATATATATATATATATATATATATATATATATATATATATATATATATATATATATTTGAACTATAAGATCTATAAGATTTGAACTATCTTCACTACTGCAGTACCACAAACAACCTGTGAAAGGCAGCAACACGCCTGGAGACGTCTAGGGGCGGAGCGCGGGCCAGGAGACTCGAGTCAGGCGGCGCGTGGACACAGTGGTTTGACGGAATACAGCACATCGATTATTTTTGGATCTGTTTAAGTTTGCATTGCAATTTAGGCGGTTCGGCATAATCCGGTTTGTGACTGGGTTGGGATGGCGTCCCAAATGGACGATGACGATGACGGGGACTTTGACGACTTTATACAGTCTGGTAGAGCAGGAGGAATAGGGAAGGGAAAGGCTGGGAATAGGAGCAGCCAGAGTAGCAAACGGAGAATGTCTTTGGGAGATGTGAGTCCAGATGAAGGGGGATCTGGGGGGTCGGAAAAGAGCAGTGAGAGAACAACATAATCCTAAAGTCATTATTAAGTTTAAAAATGAAGGAGAGATTGGAAAAGTCGGAGTGCTTGCCTTGTCTAGGGAGATAAAAAAGAAACTTGGGGATGTGGTATTGGCAAAGGTTCTGCGAGATAGTAGTCTGTTGATTGTGTGTAAGTCAGAGGAGCAGAAAAACACTGCAATGCAGGTTGGGAGTATCGGGAAAATGGCAGTGAGTGAGTGTAAGATTGTGGGTGAAAGGAAAGGGGCACGTGGGGTGATTACAGGGATCCCCTTGGATGAGGATTTGGACAAACTCAAAAACAGTCTGGGTGAAGGGGTGAGTTCTGTTAAAAGATTGATGAGACGGAGTGATGGTCAGAGAGTTCAGAGCTTATCGGTGCTTCTGGAATTTCGCGATGTGATGCTTCCTGAAAGAGTGAAAGTGGGCTGTTTAGTTTTCCCGGTTAGAGAGTATGTCCCGCCTCCGCTCCGGTGCTACAAGTGCCAACTGTATGGGCATATAGCTGCGGTGTGTAGAGGGAAGCAGAAGTGCTTAAAGTGTGGAGGGGAACACAGGATTGAGGAGTGCAGTGAGAATGCCCAAGTGAAATGTTGCAACTGTGGGGGACAGCACACTGCGACGTATGGTGGGTGTGAGGTCAGAAAGAAGGCAGTGGAGGGTGGAAAGGATCAAACAAACAGAAAATATCACTTATGCGGAAGCTGCAAAAAAGGTCCAAGTGCAGAGACGAAGTGGAGGAGCGGCTGCTGCTCCATGCAGAGGAGAAATAAGCCCAGGCCTGGTTATGGATGACTTGTTAGTATTTTTAGCTTATGTGATTAATTGCTCTGAACAAAGCCAAGCATAGGGCAGATAAAATCAAGATTGTGGTAAAGGGGGCAGAGAAGTATTTGGGTGTAAAAGGAGTGATGTGGGAGCAAGTGTACAAGAGGTTGGAGGAGGACAGAAAGGTGGGTGAAGCAGGAGAGAAGACCTGATTATACTTCAGTGGAATGCTAGAAGCATTATAGCAAATGGACAGGAATTTAAGGGGTATGTGCAATATAGTGAGGTGAAGCCCGATATAATGTGTGTACAGGAGACATGGCTTAAGCCTACATTGGATTTTAGTATTGCAGGATATGAATGTGTCCGAAGGGATAGGCAAGGGGGGAATGGGGGTGGGTGTGCAATATTTATTAAGGATGGAATTCAGTAAAGAGTTTTAAGTAAAGGGAAGGTCCTGGAGTGTATTGTGATAGAGGTTTGGGATAAAGAAAGTAAAGTTAATGTAATAAACTTTTATAATCCGTGTAAGCGTTTATCAATGGAGGAGCTAGAAGAATTTGCAGTTTATCTTGAGGGTAAAGCTATATGTTGTGGTGATTTTAACTCGCACAGTACAATGTGGAGTGGGCATAATGATGAGAATGGGTTAGTGGTGGAAGACTTGATGGATCTGAAGGGGCTGGTGTGCTTGAATGATGGAAGTGGGACCAGGTTTGATGCAAGAACTGGGACACAATCAGCGGTAGACTTAACACTAGTATCTGAAACCATTGCAGGGACTTGCTCGTGGAAATCGATAAAGAATCTACTGTAGGTAGTGATCACTATCCAATTATAATAGAGGTAGGTGTCAGGTTGGAGAAGGGCGACACGAGTGGAGTGAGTAGGTGGTGTTTTAAAGGGGTAGAATGGGGTAAATTCAGAGTTATTTGTGAAAATGAAATGGATAAGATAAATATAAATGTTAATGTAGATGACTTGAATTTTTCTGTGTGCAGGGCAATCTTGAGTGCAGCAAAACAGACAATAAGGAAGAAGGAAGGTAAGCAAAAGAGAAAGATTGTCCCTTGGTGGTCGGAGGATTGCACTAAAGCTGTTTCGAGAGAGGAATAAGGCATACAAGGTTTTAGAACGAAATCATTGTTACCAAAATTATATTGAGTATAAGAGGAGAATGGCAGCTGCCAGGAAAGTGATTAAGGGAGCAAAGAAAACATACTGGAGAGGGTATTGTGATACATTAGGTAGACAAACATCTATAAGCCAAGTATGGGGTACGATTAAAAGAATGTCTGGTAATAGTAAAAAAAAAGCTAGCTATCCTGTGATGAAGAATGAGAGGAGCGAGTAATTCTAGATAATAAAAGTAAAGCGGAGCTGTTGGCAAAACATTTTGTGAAGATTCACAGTAATGGAAATCTGAGTATAGATGAAAGGAGAGCAAGGAGAAAGACAATGGGGAAAAATATTGATAGACTAGAAGATATGAGTGAGTATGAAAGTGTGACTAATATGGAATTCACAATGACAGAGTTAAATGCTGCTTTAAATAAGTGTGGAAAGACATCACCTGGAAAAGATGAAATCTCTTATTGTATGCTGAAGAACCTTAGTACAAAAAAGTAAGTCCAAGCTCTTAGTGTTGTACAATCGAGTGTGGGGGGAGAGCAATTTACCTGAACAGTGGAAGGAGGCTGTAGTGGTTCCCATCTGTAAACCAGGAAAAGATCCTAGCCTGGCAGAAAGCTACAGACCTATAGCTCTGACGTCTCACTTGGGGAAATTGATGGAGAAAATGGGTTAACGAGAGACTATGCTACTTTCTGGAAAAAAATGAGTTACTTAAAAACCATCAATATGGTTTTAGAAAAGGAAGGAGCACAATAGATCCGGCAGTTGTTTTGGAGCATGAAGTTAGGAAAGCCCAAGCAATATAAGAAGGTGTTGTCTCAGTTTTCTTTGACGTGGAAAAGGCGTACGATATGATGTGGAGGGAGGGTCTAATCATACGGCTCCATCAGATGGGAATACGAGGTAAGATGCTAAAGTGGGTTCGAAACTTTTTAACAGGTAGAAATATTTTAGTGCGGGTGGGAAAAGATTTTAGCTCTAAATATGAAGTGGATAATGGCACTCCACAAGGAAGTATTGTGAGTCCAGTGTTGTTTTCTGTAATGATTAATGAAATATTTTGTAATGTAGAAGGGTCAGTGGGGGTGTCCCTCTATGCAGATGACGGGGTGATGTGGAAGAGAGGTAGAAATATTGACTTCATTGTGAGAAAGTTGCAGGAAGCCATACAGAAAGTAGAAGCATGGACTGTAAAGTGGGGTTTTAGATTTTCTGTAAATAAAACAAAGGTTATGTTTTTTACCAGGAAGAAAGTGGATCAGTATACTGTCAAGCTGTATGGAGTAGAGTTGGAGAGAGTAACAGAGTTTTAAGTATTTGGGATGTGGTTTGATAGTAGGCTAACATGGGGATTGCATATTAATAAAACAGTGGAAAAATGTAAAAAGATAATCAACATTATGAGATGCTTGAGAGGACAAGAATGGGGAGCCAGCCGGGCATGTCTAAAGACAATATACATAGCTATGATCAGATCGGTGGTGGACTACGGGTGTATTTTATATAATTCAGCCTCAAAGAGTAGTCTTAAAAAACTAGAAATAATTCAGAACCAGGCGTTAAGAATTTGCTGTGGGGCGATGAGGACAACTCCGGTAGATGCTCTACAGGTGGAAATGGGAAATGCCATTGAGATGTAGAAGGGACCAACTGATTTTGGGTTATTGGACTAACCTGCAAGGACAGAGTGAAAATCACCCAGGGGCTGAGCGTGTTAAAACCATGTCAAGAAAAAGAAAAGGCAAAATTCACCAGCTTTGGGTGGGTGGCAGAGGGAATGGTGCAAGGAGCAGGAATAGCCCATTTGGAATTAAGTCCTACTGTCCCGATTTCTGTTGTGCCCCCATGGTTGATTAAGGAACCTGCAGTAGATCTAGGACTCCTGGGAGGGAATGTAGCAGTGCAAGAGTAGATGACTATATCCGTGAAAAGTATTCCGATCATTTAATAATATATACTGATGCTTCAAAGCTAGGAAATGGGAAAGTAGGTATATCGTATGTTATTCCAGATATAGGTGTCGCAGTAAAAAAGAGAACAAGTGACAATGTGGCCGTATATACAGGAGAGTTGCTTGCAATACTCTTGGCATTGAACTGGGTGGAGGAGAATGGATCAAAGCAGAATATGATCGCGCCAGACTCGAGCAGTGCAGTTATAAGTGTTAAAACATTAAAATCAGAGACAAGACAAGACATCATTTGGGAAGTAGGTCAAATAATGGAAAGAATTAACAGACAAAAAGAAAATGTAATTTTCATGTGGGTTCCAGCACATATAGGGGTGGAAGGGAACGAACTGGCAGACAAGTGGGCAAAAGGAGGAGCTGTAAAGGAGGAGGTAGATTTCCCTGTAAAATATAGTAAATCAGAAATCAAGACAATTATTAAAGATAGGGTAAGAAAACAGTGGCAGGAAAAATGGGATTCATGCCCTAAGGGTCGGTTTTATTATAGTTTACAGGGAAGAGTAGAGGGTAAAATGGTGGAATGGGGTTGCAAGAACCGGGAGGAGGAGGATGCGTTGGCAAGAATGAGGCTGGGACACACAGGACTAAATAACACACTTAAAATGATAGGAAAACATGAAACAGGGGAGTGTGAGTTTTGTAACTGTCAGGAGACTGTTGAGCATGTAGTTATATACTGCCCAAAGTATCAGATACAACGTGGAATGTTGAAAGCTAGACTCCATCAGAATAGTATTCGCTGCAAACTAAAAGACATTTTGCAAGGACTAAACAAGAATATGTACTCAAAGCAATAACAAAATATCTTATATCCACCAAATTGATAAAGAGAATATAGAAAGACTATTGGGGTCGTCCCGGCCCACACTCCATACCGGATGGTGGCGGTAATGCACCATTTCCAGTTGCGTGCCAACCGCCATAAAACAACACTAGAAGAAGAAGAAGAAGAGACGTCTAGGCCGCCGAAAACGCACAGGAAGAATAAGAACGTCGTCGCGTTGGGGGCGGGCCGAAACGTCGCCATCGTTCGGCTCTAGCTAGCTTCTGGTTAGCTACTGGTTAGTTCCTGGTTCTGCAGCGATTACCCTCGAATTGCGCGTTTGTTTCCTATTAGCTGCACTCTGCGCTTATTCGGGCCGCTTTTCATCCATTGTGAAGCCGCATCTGGAGCTCTAGCGTCGGGTCGGCCGCTCTCTGTGGACGTAGAGAGCAGCGAGAGGCGGTGGGGCTTCCAGCTGGGGCTAGTTAACTGAGTGCTAGCCTGTTAGCTTACGTTTTCGGGGACACATCTGTGAAATAACAGCGAAACGTGCGCGTGAGGTACACTTTGGTTGCTGGACTGTTGGTTTGTTTGTCAGTTTGTGCTGAGGACCTCAAGCCCGTGTGTGGATTTGCTTCAGAACGGGCGTTAAAACGAGCTGGCATCGACCCTTCTTCACTTCTCTACGTACGCAGCTGCTGTTTACATGTCCAGACATTATGCATTTTACCTGTTAGCAGATTGTGTTTATATGTTGTGTGTAAACCAGCGCTACTTCCCTCCCCCAAAGTTGCAATTGACTGATGCCATTCTGTAGAACTGTCATCTCCATTGCATACCATTCACCAGAAATGTTGCATGGTGCACATTAAAACAATTTGACATAACTTGTCAATAGTATATAGTGGTGTGGTTGAGGGCATTCTTTCCGAGTGTGGGAGGGAGGGTAAAGTGAGCAGTGTGAACTCTGTGTATGTATATATGTAGTATATCTACATAATTTAGTTTAAAAACTGTGCTTATGTGTGTGTATGTATGTGTGTGTGTGTATGTATGTATGTATGTATATATATGTGTATATATATATATATATATATATATATATACACATACACACACACACACACACATAAATAAAATATATTTGTTCTTTGCAGATGACATTGTATTGTCTAAATAATATTTGATTTGATAATTGTGCTTAAGCAGCCATTTTCAAATCCCTGTTGCAGGTTGTGGTTGGGCGAGAGGAGGGCACCATGTCTGAAGGGGAGCTCAAAGGCACCCAGGACCCGGTGCAGGAGGTGAAGGAGCCCGCCCCAGCAGCATCAGGGGGGGCAGGGGCCTCTGTCTCTCCTCCTGTGTCTGTGGTGGCTCAGGCCCCTCCCTCCACCTCCTCCACCACAGCTACTGCTGCTACAGAGGACGAAGAGGAGGAGAGCGAGGATGAGTCGGAGATCTTGGAGGAAAGCCCATGTGGACGTTGGCAGAAGCGCAGAGAGGAGGTACGGTATAAGCCTGTTTTAGACAATGTGTGAGGAGGGAAATAGTGGGCGTGTTTCAGCTCCATCGACTTATTCACTTTCTAAAGAAAAACTGTCCCGTCTCTCTGTAACTTCTGCTGACAGACTGATGCTGGTGTTTTTATTTCACTATTTTGTCTGTAAATCAAGATATGAACGTTAATAACCAATTCAGTGCCCCCCTTTCCCCAAGGTCACTCCCGGTAGCGTTGGCAACAGGTTTGATTGATAGCATTGGTAAGCAGGGGCATTGTCTTCAACCACCTTGCTCCTGTTTGACTCTTTGGTTGCTATAATACATGCACTTGGGTTTCCAAATTAGCCGCTATGACTTCTAGCCTTGATTAACTTCAATTGGCTTTAGCCAAACACTGAGTGACCGTCATGGTCACTTAATCCACTTCTTATTGTTGTAAGCCAAACCTTTTGTCATCGTCTTTTAAGTTAGTCTCAGGAATTTGCTACTCTAATGGGGTCTGTCAATAGAGGTCCCACATGGAGTCCTGGTAGTGCTGGCTTTGCAGGTCAGGTGAAAAGGTCCTGTGTTCTATGAAATGCTTGGCCACACTCCGGACAAATGTCAGTGACGTTTGTGTCAATCTGACTGAGGTATGAGTTCAAGAGCCAACTCTGTCCAGAGGGCAGCTGCATTTCCTTTGTGAAACAAGGGTGGCTGATGTAATCAAAGCAACAAAACCCTCAAAAGCTCTAGGACTAGATGATCTGGCCCCTATTCATCTGAAACACCTGTGTCCTCACCACCTCACCATCAAATCCATTGAGATACCAGAGCAATGGAAAGTCAGCAGGATTATTTCATCACTTAAACCAAACAACAAGCAGCAAACAAGCAGACCAATTCAAAAGCTACCAGCCCATTGCAGCCCTCCTCAGCCATGTAGCCATGCTAATTGAACTTCTCCTTCCTCCAACCAATGCAACATGACCCTCCTGCCGCTGACCACCAGTATTTCCGTAAGAGTAGATCCACAACTATTGCTCCCAACATAATTGCAGACACAGTCAGGTCAGAGTTTAATAAACATAAACCAGCAGACCGAACTATGCTTGTTGCATTAGACCTCAATGTCACATTTGACACAGTGCACCACACAGTACTATGGGGGGACATTTTTCCACCACCCTTCCGGGCCACTTCAGACGCTGGCTCACCTCTTATTTGTGTGGAGTAGCACAAGGTCTGGGTGTCCCCAAGGAGCAGTGTTGTCTCTGGCTCTTTGTCATGTCATCAATGCCAAAACGTCACCGGCGACAGTGTGCAGTAATGGCTATCTCAGCACGCTGCATACATGGCTGAAGGAGAGAAACCTCAATCTTATCTGAGGAAAAATCCTCTTCAACCCCTATTTTTGATGGGGTTTTTTTTAAAAAGCAGAATTCAGGAGATGACTGTCGGGGACTCTAGCCAATGAGGATATACCCACAGCTAAGGAACTCAAAGTTTTAGGTGTGATTTTTGAGCAGTCATTTTCAAACCGCTAATAACATTGTGACTAAATTAGGGGAGCAATATAACATGCTAAAAAAGCTTACTGGAACCACATGGAGATTCGCAAGAGTTTTTTTTTAACACATGCATTTATTTACTTGTGAAGTCGTGAGAGCCAAGTGTTGAATCATGAATGTATCATAGTGTCATATTTGAACTTTGGTGCTGCTCGTTTTAGGTGAACCAGCGAAATGTCCCTGGGATAGATAATGCCTACCTGGCCATGGACACAGAGGAGGGTGTGGAGGTGGTGTGGAACGAAGTCATGTTTTCAGAAAGGAAGAACTTCAAGCTGCAGGAGGTGAGTGGACCACATGACGGTCACCTCTGTTCTGCTATTGATTTAAAATTACTTTTCCGAGTACTTAAAGAGCCAGAGAGAGGAAGTTAAAGCCGCTGTTTGCTATCACCCTTTGGTATTTCAGGAACCTTTCTTGCTTTTTGCAAAGTGTTGGATAATGTGAAAGACTGCAAGCTTTAGGTAAATGTTTATGTAGCTTATGACCTGGACATTAAATTTTCCCTTACGTATTTGAGCAAAATTTGTCAGATTTGTTGTATAAGCAGCTCTTAAAAGGTCAAAATACGTCCACTATGTACTATGCATCCAATTATAGCTTTATTGATTATAGTTTTATTGTCTGTTAATCAGTAAGAGTCCCGTTGACATGGTAGTTGTTAGCATTACCGTGATAACAAGACCCTGCTCTGGTCTCCAAGGGTTTTGAAAGTACTTAGTGTTGTCACAGTACTAAAATTTCGAACTTGATTCCAATGCTAAGGAATAGACTCCATACTCAATACTGATTCTGAAATGCTTTTCTTTAAACAATATACTGTGCTGTTCTACATTAAATGTTCATACTTTGGGTTCTATTCCCATGTGGCCAGTTCTGTTTTTTTCACGTATTTAATATGGTAAAAAATCAGGTAAAGCGCCTGTATTAACAAATGTTAAATAAAGTTCCTAAAGTTCCTGGGGACTTTTGCTAACACAATTTGTTTGTATTGATGTAGTATATATCTCAAAACATGTACTGTTTGTCTCAAAACATGTGCTGTGTTTTATATAAAAGTACAGAAGAAATGGATAATCTTTGGTATGTAAAACGTGATGGCTGTAGTTTGTGTTGACCTACATGATGGTTTTTGTATGTTATCTTTGGGCTTCATAGCATTTTGTCCATTGTGTATGCAGGAAAAGGTGAAGGCCGTCTTTGACAATTTGATCCAGTTGGAGCATTTGAACATTGTCAAGTTTCATAAATACTGGGCAGACGTCAAAGAGAACCGAGCCAGGGTACAACAGAAGCTCCACTACACTACAATATTAGTGTCTTTTCAAACGTTTCATCTAATGCTCTCCCATCTTTGTCAGGTAATTTTTATCACGGAGTACTGTCGTCTGGAAGCCTGAAGCAGTTCTTAAAAAAGACTAAGAAAAACCACAAAACAATGAATGAAAAGGTAAATTGCAGCAATATGTTGAGGTATTGTTTGTAACTTCCATCCCTGCCAGGAGTAGGCTCAGACTCACATGAAATAGTAGGTAATAGTAGGTACTAGGTCTAGGCTATGCGTGTTTTTATTTATAAAGAGGGGGTATTGGACAAAATCAGCTTCTTGGAGTATTCTACAATGTTTCAATATTCCCTCATCAAAAACATGCCTAAAACAAGTGTTAAATGTTATCCATGCATGCTTGACCCATGCTTCTGCACGGCAGTTTTCCATAAATATCCCAAGAGCAGGATACAAAACAATACGCTACAACTTGACAAACCTGATGCAATGTGCCGTAGTCTCATTAGTGGGTTGTACGCTGATTGTGTTGCGATTGCGCTCAGAAGGGGAAGTTACTTTTTTTTTCTTTTAAAAACACCTATTATTAAATAAATGCAAGATGGATAGGTTTAATGCTAAGCAAGAAAACATCTTAACGGAGACAAGTTAGGTAACTGATCCCCATCAGAAAAGTTCCAGAGTACACCTTTTAATTGAGATGGAGCTCCAGACACTTCTAATGGTGATCAGCATAGGTCTATTGAATTAAGAGGTCTACAGTCAATCCTCTGTAAGTAAAAGCATGTGGTTTGGAGCAGACACAAGACTTTGGGGGAATATTTCTTGTGTCAGAAGGCACTGATTAAAAGTCTGCTTTATTTAAAAAAAGAAAGGAAAAAGATTTTATATATATAGTATATATATATATATATACTTTTTTTTTTTTTTTTTTTGACATATGGCCTTAGTAGGTAATCTTATATAGAGGGTTTATCAGGGTCAAATGAATATATCCTCACTAAAATTAGTAAACTGTGACAATAAAAGTATGAAGTGCTTTACATATTTTATCGTCCATTAGGCCTGGAAACGCTGGTGCATCCAGATCCTGTCTGCGCTCAGGTCAGATTCTTTTCACTGTTACGGCTTTAGAGATGGCTGATGATACATATAGGTGGTTTACTGCTATGCCTGTTAAGTGAATATATTCAATCTATGACTGTAGTTACCTTCACTCCTGTGAGCCCTCCCATCATCCATGGCAACCTGACATGTGACACCATCTTCATCCAGCACAACGGACTCATCAAGATCGGCTCTGGTATGATCCACACACATGTATCAAACATGATATCCTAATGATTGTCTATCTTTGCACCTGTACCAGTTGCCCCAGACACCATAAATAACCACGTGAAGACATGTAGAGAGGAGCAGAAGAGCCTTCACTTTTTTGCTCCAGAGTATGGAGGTAAGTGCAGTCTTTACACCGAACATTGTATACCAACATAGTAGTACTTGGCCTGATATAGAAGAAGACCATTCTAAAACTGTCCATGCCATGCACATTTTCTGGGTGCTTGTTGCTGCTCACGTTTTGGATTTCTTTTTGTATAATCCTGCTTTAGGGATATTGTGTCACTGGTATAAATTTGTTTGAGCATTTTGGTTTATATTGTCTTTGAAGTACGCTATATCGTCTATATAGCATACATCAATTTTTCAAATCGTGACAGGCCTATATTCTGCTACATTGTCTGAAAAGTGGTTGAGTGTCTGGTGCCAGAAATATCTAGTATCTTATGTTTGAGTGAATACTAGCTTTAGTATCTGAGTATAGATTTGCTGATAGCTTTACACTAGGGTAGGGTTGGTTGAAAAAATGCACCATAACAGTTCTTCATGACTCCATTTGTCCTTCCGACACTTGTCTTTTCTCTGCTGAAGAATTTTGTTCATTAATACCACATTGCTGTTGTTTTGTGCACGCCTTTTATATAAAACATGTAAGAAACATGTAGCTACACAGGGCATCTTGGTGTTTTTATTGTTCTTGTCCTATGTATCCTGTTATCTGTATATTTGGTTGTTTTGTTGACTTTTATGTAAAGCACTTTTGTCAATTCAAGTCCTTGAAAGTTGAATTGAACTGAAATAAAAGTTCACCATTGCTGTAATCTAAAAGTTTCTTTAATTTGTGCTTGTTTCAGCTGTTGCCAATGTGACCACAGCTGTGGACATCTACTCCTTTGGGATGTGTGCCTTAGAGGTGAGCTGCTTTCTTCATTGTAGAACAGGTTTACAGGACTTTACAATCAGTAGGTAAAGTTGTGTAATGTCACTCCTTAAAGTTCATAGGACACTTCAGACAAAGCACAGCATGCATTATGGGTTCATTGCATTGTTAACTGAAAGCGTGTGTGTTTCAGATGGCCGTGTTGGAGATCCAGAGTAATGGAGACTCTTCCTATGTTTCTCAAGAGGCCATAAACAGTGCCATTCAGAGTCTAGAGGACCCTCTGCAGCGGGTCAGTAACAGGTCTACACTAGGAATGGGACAACAATAATATTTATCGTGATAAAAAGGGTACACACTAATTGTTCATGGGACATTTGGCCCACGTGGCTAACCCGTGACTGTGTATGTGTTGGCCAGGAGTTCATCCAGAAGTGTTTGGAGGTGGACCCCAACAAGAGGCCCACAGCTCGAGAGCTTCTGTTCCACCCAGCTCTGTTCGAAGTGCCCTTACTGAAGCTGCTGGCAGCCCACTGCATTGTCAGCCACCAGCGTAAGGCTTCCTACAGCCACACAGCAGGGTGTCAGGACAATCCAACTTTAGTCTCACCTAGTGACACTCGCGTCAAGACTGAAATTTCCAGTGCAGAATGCTTCTAACCTGAGCCAAACCCAATGCATTATATAAAGAGAGGTTAACATGTGCAATGCAGAAACGCCTGATGATAAACAGGAAGTAGTTTCCTGTTCACTCTCACTTTAGCCACGTCTCACACTATCACAGACTTGAATTTACTAAACGTCTTTTTATGAACTGCTGAGATCAGCCTTATGATTAAAGTGTATTTTAAGTTCAGTATAAATCATATTTTTAATTAAAAAAAAAAAAAAAAAACATGTACCAGGGCCAATTCAAACAGGGCTTATAATTCACTTTTATATTCACATTGCCACCCCCTCTAGTCTGTGAGCAGCTTCATGAAACAAAAGCTGAATACTAGTTAATATGACCTTTTGGAGAATATATTGTTCCCGGCTTCTAAAGTCACTGTCTCCTTCAGACATGATCCCTGAGAATGCTCTGGAGGAGATGACCAAGAACATGGATCCCAATCTAGTGATTGTTGAAGCAAAGCAAGGAGTCCAGATGAAGTAAGTCACTTTTTGTTGCATTAAACATCTGAATTAGGTGAAAACCTTTTAATACTCAGTTTGGCTGTGGCATCTTGAATAACTCTTTGCTCTAATAACCTCTAGGCTCTCCCAGTTTCCTGCACTGGAGTTGGACAAGTTCCTGGAAGATGTCAGGTAAGGACATGCATTACAGTTAAGGCTAGTTTAGCGAGTAGTATGCTATCGAGCGTGTAGAAACTTGTGTATTATGGTTTTCTTTGAGCTACAGTAAAAAACCTCTAAAACCAAAGTGCTCCGCTCCATCTTAGTCATTGTTTGATTGTTGGGCTGTTTTTTCAGGAATGGTATCTACCCTCTGACAGCCTTCGGGATGCCCTGTCCACAGCAGCCACAGAGAGAGGCTGTCAAATCGCCTATAGTTCCTCCATCTGTGAAGACCCCTACTCCTGAACCTGCTGAGGTGGAAACCAGGAAGGTAAGACCATGTGAAGTTTCAAGAAGCAGGTTTAGACCAAACTCAGACTTTAAACTAGAAAAGTTTTCAGATTCACAGAGTTAACCCAGAGTAAGCCACCATGGTAACTCACTCTGGGAACCTAACCTGGGTGAAGTATTTTTTCACTTTCATATGTTGTGTTTCAAACTTTCAATACAACACAACTCACTGTTAATGAGAACTTCTTAAATGAGGTTGGTCAGGTTTATTAATTTGATGTCAAGCAAATAATCTATTTAGTTCATTTTTGCCTTACATTGATAAATACATTTAGCAGCATGTTAAGAAGAACAGGACAAGTTTTCTGTTTAAATTCCTCAATCTGGCCATGGTTTTAAGCATTGCTAAAGTGACCCTCATCTCATCTTCTTTCATCGTCTGTTTGTCAGGTGCTCCAGATGCAGTGTAACATTGAACCCGTAGATGAAGGCACTAAGCATCATGTGAGTGCTTAAGGGTTAAACTCCTCTCCTTTTCCTTTTCCTTTTGTGCTTCCTAAACATGGCTCTTGTCCTCCTCTCCACAGCTGACGTTGTTGTTGAAACTAGAGGATAAACTCAACAGACATTTAAGCTGTGACTTGTTACCAAGTGAGTGGAGCAAATGTACCTCTAAAATAAAATAAACCGCTAAAATGTACTGTCTACATGTACCTCCATTAAAATGAACCATTCAAATGTGTGTCTTGTGTCCAGATGAGAATGTGCAGGAGTTGGCAGTGGAGCTTTTTCAGTTGGGATTCATCAGTGAGGTGGGGCTATTTCCTTCTGTACCATGATTTTTTCAAACTTTAATATATTGTTTTTCTCACTACATTAAATGTTTATTTTTACTTCTCAGGGTGATCAGCCTAAACTGGCATCAGTTCTTGAAGAGGCCTTCACCAAGTTCTACAGCAGAAACGGCTCCCTCAATCCAGTCACAGTGTCTTCATAGCAGCCTCTGTAAAACAAGTTTAAGCATTAGCCTCCCTCTATGCTACACTCAGGGACTGACACTAGCGTTAGCCTCCCTCCCCTGTGCTGTATTCAGGGACAGACTAGCACCAGTCTTCCTCTGTGCTGCATTAGGTGACGGCCTAGGATTAGCGTCCCTCTGCTGTGTTCAGGGACGGACTAGCACCAGTCTTCCCCTGTGCTGCATTCAGTGACGGCCCTAGCATCAGCGTCCCTTTGTGCTGTGTTCAGGGTCAGACTTACGTTAGCCTTCCTCTGTGCTACGCTCAGGGACAGAAAAACATCAGCGTCCCTCAGTGCTACGCTCAGGGACAGACTAGCGTTAGCTTCTCTGTGCTACACTCAGTGAAAGCCTAGCATTAGCCTTTCTCAGCGCTACACTCAGTGAAAGTCTAGCATTAGCCTTCCTGTGTGCTACACTCAGTAAAAGCCTAGCATTAGCCTATCTTTGCTACGTTCAGGGACAGACTGGGGTTAGCGTCCCTCTGTGCTTCTTTCAGGCCCAGAGGAGAGTTTGGTCTGTTTCAGATCTTTTCTTTCTGGGGGAGATGCTGCCACTAAGTGGCTCTCTTTCTCCCTGGTTCAGCCATCTGTTTTCTTCTGAAGAGAGCTTTATTTGAGGACAATGAGTTTCACCTGGGACTTATTTCTTCTATGTAGTGACTGAGTGGATTTGAGCTTGGACAGAGCAGTGTTTTCCTTCAGTCAGTATTAAACTTGTACTACTTTTACTGTGGACTGCTGTGTGGAGTGGGCACATGTAAATGGTCTAGGTTAGGTTACAATGGTTTTTCTTTAAAGTAGAAACTGAGGCATTGTCCACTCCTCTGCTCACAAGGAGGTAATACATGTTGTTATTAACTTAATATGTTGTTAGCATGGTCCGGGCACATCTATAGGACTGTGATTGCTAGCACGGTCAGGACACATCTATAGGACTGTGGTTGTCGGCATGGCCAGGATACATCTATAGGAGTGTGGTTGTTAGCATCTGTAGGATGGGTTTCTCCACCAGGGACCCTCACACAGTCATACCAGTCCAGCCAAGACATGTGCAACCTTCCTGTCAATGCTAACACAGCTAAAACTATTTATGGTGTGACACTGTACTTCTGCCAGTGGTTATTTGAATGTGTGCTTCATATTGTAATTGGAAAAATATGCAACATAAATTTTCAGATTGGGTTTAAGCAAACACATTTCCTATGAATGCATTGCAATGTTGAGTTAATCCAAGTAGTATTTTCATTAGTTCCATGTTACATAAATGAACTGCTCCTTTGCACAAAATGATCTGGACTGTGGAGGTGTGTCCTCTCCAGGCACAGTTTAGGATCTATGTGAGGGTGGAAATGTGAAACAGCATTAGATGTTGCATTTTGTTATTGCTGTGTACACCAGGTTAACGTACGAGTGTGGGGTGGGCTTAAGACTGATTTGTTTTAACGTATTGTAACTCTGTATGCGGGGGGCACTGTTTCAGCAATGCATTTACTCCCTTTTTCACTTCATAAAAATAAAATAAAATAAAAACTTTCACCTGTTTGTGGCTGTGGTTTGTAAGTATAAAGTTTATGCTCATTGAAGAAAAGGTAAAACACTTGGTTACACTTGAATATATGGAAAAATTTTACTTTTTTAGTACATGTTAGACAACTTGGTTGAGGTTGAGAACACAAAATCCAGATTAGAGATTAAGGACGCAAGACTAAACGCAAACTAATTTAAATCACAATTTAAATGGCCACTAATGACAAAGGTTGCTGGTTTTTTTTGTTTCCTCTCCACAAACATAATCCGGTCTTATTCTGCATAAAAAACACAAACCCTGTAGTTTCGATCTGTACAAACATGTTCTGAAATGTTTGTACAGATCGTGTTGATGTCGGCTCACATTTCAGTCTGTCAATTTCTCTGAATGTATTTAGGTGAACCTTCAACAGATGAATTTTATTAAACTGTAAATCTAATCACAAGCTTAATGCTTGTCAAAATAAATTGCAATTAGACATTTTTCTAACATGGTTCAGCCCAATTAATGAAAAATAATTTTTATACAGCACTTTTCCACATTCAAGGCTCAAAGCACTTTATATCAAGAACCACTCACTGGGGAAGAGGGGTTAAGTCTTGTCCAAAGACACACCGACAGCATTGATCTGTGAGAGCTGGAATCACACCACCAACCTGTGGGTCAGTGGATCTGTCTGTCTGTTTGACCAAGGCAAACAAACTCACTACTTTTTACTTCTACTTGAAAATGTTAAATTTATTAAACTGCTTTTACTTACCTGGACCAGTGGATCTGACCGCTCAACCAGTGATGTTTGTGTGGAGAGAGCGGGATTCAAACCGCCAACCTTAGGATCAGAGGACGAACACTCAAACTGAGCTACTGCTACCCTAGTAGTGAAATGAGTGAAATATTTACAGTTCTCTAGCTTGAAAAGTGGAATAAATGCACAAAGTCAATTGCTTCAGATATTTTATACAAAATTCAGAAATGGTCGACAATTGCGCTTTGACCGTGTAGCAGCACTAGCGTCTCATTTTGACACATTTTAGCCCTTGTACAAAAGTCCATGTACACACCGTGGCTCACAATATGCCATGTATAAAATATGTCCATGTACAAAATGCTGCTCCAGAGGTGGGTAGTACTCACTTAAAATTACTTAATGTACTTTTCTAGTTGCATACTTTTACTCCTACTTGAAAAACTTGTGTCCTCTTCCCTCTGTGAGTCAGTCTAAAGTGACTGGAGCTTTATGTAACAATATGAAAATTATTTGAACATTTGTCTTTCTTGCTCCTCCAAATATGACTCAGTTTGTCTAGATTATACCAGATGTTTTGTGCATTATTTAATTTAATGTTTTGTTCTTCCAATTAGAGTCACTTTAAATTATAAATCAGATGCTACATCCCAACAGTTACTCTTTAAGTTACTCTTACTTGAGTAGTATTTTCCCAAATCATTTTTTACTTGAGTAATTTCTCGGACCAGTACTTCCTACCACTGGCTCCTCCACCCACCTCTGTGCAGATAAACACAATTCATGCGTCACACACGGCGCCGTACAAAAATACAGCAGAGTAAGAAACAGTCAAGACTAGAAAAGATGCCGTAGAAAAGCGTCTAGAAACACCAGGTCTAAAGAAAAGCTACTGAAACGTCACATCCACCGGCGCCGTTTCAGCCTGGACAGGGTCTGTACAGTAGAAACATTCACCAGTACATAGCACTTAACAACACGAACAACATGATCAAGTCATCATCTACTGTGCTTTATGTCTGCTTTTAAGGGGCCACTGTGGAACTTTTTCAGTTAAGGGTCTGACACCTGCTTACTACCATATTATTGCTTAGTCTGAAATGTTTACGCAAATTTGTGATCTACAGTGGAGCAAAAAAAGTATTTTAGCCAGTCACCAATTGTACAAGTTCTCCCTCTTAAAAAGATGACAGAGGCGTGTAATTTTCATCATAGGTACACTTCAACTATGAGACAAAATGAGAAGAAAAAAAATCACATTGTCTGATTCTCAAAGAATTTCTTTGCAAATTATGGGGGGAAAATAAGTATTTGGTCAATAACAAAAGTTTATCTCAATACTTTGTTTATATACCCTTTGTTGGCAATGACAGAGGTCAAACGTTTCTGTAAGTCTCTAATTCTCTAGTCTAAGGTTTTCACACTGTTGCTGTTAGTTTTGGACCATTCCTCCATGCAGATCTCCTCTAGAGCAGTGATGTTTTGTGGCTGTCGCTGGGCAACACGGACGTTCAACTCCCTCCAAAGATTTTCTATGGGGTTGAGATCTGGAGACTGGCTAGGCCACTCCAGCACCTTGATATGCTTCTTATGAAGCTACTCCTTCGTTGTCCGGGCGGTGTGTTTGGGGCATTGTCATGCTGAAAGACCCAGCCAATATAAGTCTCATATGATATGAGTCTAGACATGAATCTAGAGATATGAGTCTAAAGATATGAGTCTAGAGGATATCAGTCTATAGATCTGAATCTCGAGATATGAGTGTAAAGATGTGAGTCTGGAGATATGAGTCGACAGATATGAGTCTGCATTACACAGACTGTGTTTTGAACAGTTCCCCCCTACTGTATTCTTGAGGTCAAAATAAGTAGAATCATTGCTTTTAGTTAAACATCAGCGAATTGCACAGTGTGTTCAGCTGAGAACCACAGATACGGATGCAGACAAAAGTACATTAGATGACTATTGGACAATACTTCCAGTTTGAAAGTCCTTATTTAAATAGGCACAGTTATCTTGTTCCAATAACCCCTTTGGTCTGAGGCTGCCTTCTGTTCACTGTCCTTGTACATGTGAGTTTGTGTGGAAAAAGTCTTGAAGACAAACCAGAACAACCACTTGGATTTTCAAAAACATGGTTCATAAATGTGGTGTCAGCTCCTCCACTATTTACACTCATCTGGGGATACTGTACAGCCCCAAGTAAAGTCACACTCTCGGTTATTTTCTCATATCATTCAAGTAAAACGGTAGGTAGGATCATATCAAGTGTTGGGAATGATCACTAGTTCATTCAGAAAATACTCAAATGTAGAAAAGCATTTGAGAAAGACTTTAAATCAGTGACGTGCGGTGAGGTTCATGGCTGGTGAGGCACTGACGTCATCACAGTCAGATTTACAAACATGTAAACCAGGTGTCGGCAAGTAAATTAGGCCCTGGGCTAATTTCTTTCCCAGTGACTTGGGGCCAGAGTAAAAAAGAATTAAATTCATTAAATTTCTTACCACTTCGTACCACTCTGTTTGAAAAGAGTGAGCCTTTCATCCCGTCGTCTGGAGCAAACCATTTAGCTCCTTTAGCGTTGGTCTTTCTTTAATTATAACCTCCTGCTTTGACTGAAAGTCCAGTTTAGAAAACTGCTTGAGCTTTAATATGTAATCTTCCTCCATTTAAAAAGTAGGGCCAGACATGAAGAAAAAAGTGAACGAATTGCTAAACTTGCTAACTCTAAATTGTAGTTTGCTTTCATTATTCTGCGGCCCCTATTCTGCGGGAGTTGCAAGAATCCCTGGGCTCATGAGTGCCCCCTACCATGAGGCCAGGAAACTACGTGCCTCACACGGCGCCTTTTCACAGCCGCTTAAAGCTGTTACTGCTGAGCTACAGCACAATCAGTCCATGTGAGGCACGAATGGCTGGTGCCTCTCCGCACGTCTCTTCAGTATTTCAACGGTAAACGTAAAAATTCAGTGATTTTGAATAAAAAAAGAATTAAAATTGCAAAGCTAAATAGAAAATAACTTTATAGTACAAATCATTGGATAAATATAACCATTTCATTTTTTTTCTCTGTGATGACAGGTGAGGCTTCACCTGCCTTCCCTGACTGCACGTCACTGCTTTAAATGTACTAATGAATGTAGAGCCAGTGTCAGTCTGATTCCTGTACCAAAGTCTATAATGCAGAAGACCTCTTTGCTGTAGGGGTCTTCTATACTGGAATGAAACACTTAAAGAGGGGGTATTTTACTTCTATAGGGTATTAGCTGCTAACACATATATTTAGATCATCATATTACCTTGTATTCTTTTGAAAATGGTATATTCGCCCAAAACCACATATTAACATGTTTTATAAGTTTCACTTTCATTTATGAAGCTCTTCTCTCCCTTTGCTCCCCCGTCTCTCCACCTTCAGAGCGATGTCACAACACAATCAGCGTGCATCCCACTAATGAAACTACTGCACATCACATCAGGGCCGTGTCCCAATTCGCCAAATGCACCATTCGATGTGCTGTTCGAAGTGCGGGTCGAAGTACTCACCCGACTTAAATGCGCCGCTCGAACGGCAAATTTAAGGGCACTTTGGTGAATTTTTGGTGAATTGAGACACGGCCCAGGTTTGTCAAGTTGCAGTGTACAGTTTTGTATCATGTTTTTGTATATTGAAGCATTGTCGTGTGGGAGCATGGGTGACATAGGCCTGTGGGCGAAGCAATGCACAGAATCATACAGTAAGGAGGGTTGGAATCGGGCCCGGGAGAGATTGCTAAAACACTGAAACATGCATGGATGACATCTAAAACCTCTTCAGGCGTAATACCCCCTCTTTAAATAAGATAATGAGAGCTTGATTTAAAAGATGCACTGTTCAACTTTTCATTTGGAGAGTCCATTGCTTGTCTTCATGGAGATGTTAGTGCCCTACCTAGAATGTTCCACAGTATGGCATTAAACATCTTGCAGTTATTCAATTAGAGGTGTTTAATTGTTAAAAAACAAGCATCCACTCCACAGATCTGACCCGTACTTGGCCTGATGGTATTGTTTGTCTCCATGGAGATAAAGCATTAGCATCTCCATGGAGACAGACAGGTGGTTTATCCTCCAAAAGAAAAGTTACATAGTGCACCTTTATGTGTCTTTCTCATAGACTGT